>MU554589.1:4301613-4316206 GCA_024362625.1 Silurus asotus | reverse complement strand
TATGTATTAGAGACAGTGGCATTGAGTAAAAGACAGGAGGTGGAGCTGGAGGTAGCAGAGCTGAAGATGTTAAGGTTTTGTTGGGAGTGACGAGGATGGACAAGATTAGAAATGAGTTTATTAGAGGGACAGTGCATATTGGACGTTTTGGTGACAAGGTGAGGGAGGCGAGATTGAGATGGTTTGGACATGTGCAGAGGAGGGACATGAATTATATTGGTAGAAGAATGCTTAGGATGGAGCCACCAGGCAGGAGGAAAAGAGGAAGGCCAAGGAGGAGTTTCATGATTGTGGTGAGGGAAGACATGCAGGTAGTTGGTGTGAAAGGGGCAGATGTAGAGGACAGGTTGGTATGGGGACGGATGATCCGCTGTGGCGACCACTTATGGGAGAAGCCGAAAGAAGAAGAAGAATAACATTATACAGCTCTTCCTGTCCTATACATGTAAAACAGTGGAGTTGTGGAGTTGTAGGCGAGATAATGTCAGGAGATGCTCTCAGAGGTTGAACTGCCACAATTGTTTTTCTTATGTTATCTATTTTTTTCAGTGAACAAATTCATAAAGTCTTCACTGCTAAACTGTGATGTAACACATTTTTTTAGATCCCTGATTTGTAGTTAACTTGGCTACTGTACTGAAAAGGAACCTGGGATTGTTTTTGTTATTTTCTATGAGTTTGCTCAGGTGTTCAGCTCTAGCAGCTTTTAGCGCCTGTCTGTAGCTGAGCATACTGTCTTTATACGCAATTCTAAATACCTCCAATTTTGTTTTCCTCCATTTTCTCTCCAGATTACGGGCTGTTCTCTTGAGGGCATGTGTATGACTATTATACCAAGGTGCAGGTGTTTGTTCTCTAACCTTTTTTAACCGGATGGGGGCAACAGTGCCACACTGTTAATTTCCGTAAATGGAAATCAATTAATTCAGCAGATTTTGCTGGCTCTTTTGTTCCTTCTCTTAGTGATCTTTATTTGGCTCCTCTCGAAGATAAGATCCTAAAACTGAACACTGCTCTGGTTTCTAATTTTGACCTTTTTGCTCCCTTGAAATCTCGCTATGTCTCTTTTGCTCGTTCTGCCCCTTGGTACAATGATAACCTGCGCTCTATAAAGACAGCTTGCCGTAAACTGGAGCGCAAGTGGCGTGACTCAGGTCTGAATGTATTTTATCAGTCCTGGAAGGACACCCTGGGGAAATACAGAGCTGAAATTGAGTCTGTGATATCCACATATTTTTCTCAGATCATTAACAACAATCAAAGTAATCCTAGACATCTTTTTAACACCATAAACTGACTTCTGAAAGTTAATGTTGGCACTTCTTTACCTGTCTCAAATCAGCTGTGTAATGATTTTCTTAATTTTTTCAGTTCTAAAATTGACAATGTTTTACAAACTTATTCATGCTGCACATGTTTCATTATCCATATTTTGTTCACCTAGTTTTTCTGGCACACCCTTCTCTACCTTTTCACAAATTGATACCGAGCTGCTCACTAGGGAAGTATTATGTATGAAAGTTACCACTTGCCTGCTTGATCCCCTCCCTACAAGCCTGTTTAAATCCTGTTTGGATTCATTGTGCCCTGCTGTTCTCAGTATTGTTAATGATTCCCTGCATACTGGTGTTGTCCCAGCGGCATTGAAAACTGCTGCTGTTACACCTGTCCTAAAAAAACAAAACAGTGACTTGGACAACTTAAACAATTATCGACCTATCTCAAATCTACCGTTTCTTGCTAAAATTCTGGAACGTCTTGTGGCTTTGCAGCTACATTGTCATCTCACAGCAAATAATCTCTTCGAACCTCTTCAGTCTGGATTTTGAAAATCTCATAGTACTGAGACAGCCTTGGTCAAGGTCACCAATGACCTGTTATTAACCTCAGATTCTGGTTCTCTCTCGATTCTGATCCTTCTAGATCTTAGTGCCGCATTTGACACTGTTAATCACAACCTGCTTCTCGAACGTCTGGAAAATGTCTTTGGTATTTCTGGGACTGTTTTAACTTGGTTTATATCATACCTCTCTGATCGTCAACAGTTCTATGAGTGGATACCGGTCTGTGACTGATTTTGTCTGTACGGGTGTTCCTTAGGGTTCCATCTTAGGCTTCTTACTTTTTAGCATATACATATATCCGCTTGGATTGCTTTTAAGAACACTTGGGCTAAATTATCACTTTTATGCAGACAATACTTTATATTTTTGATTTATGATTTATGTTCACTCTAAGCCTAATCAACATTTGGACCTTTCTTTTTTAACACACTGTATTGCTGAGATAAAAACATGGATGTCTCAAAACTTCTTGTGCCTCAATAGTGATAAGACAGAGGTCTTATTGGCATCTCTCATCAGCTTCGCAAAGCTGGGTCATTATCCCTAAACGTAGACGGCTCTGTTCTGGAAGTACAAACCAAAGAAAAAAATCTAGGAGTCATCTTTGACTCAAGTCTATCTTTTGACACTCACATTCGGTATACTGTAAAGAACTAATGTTTTCATCTCAGAAATATCGCTAGACTTCGCCAAATGTTATCCCATTCTGTGACTGAAAGGCTTATTAATACTTTTGTATTTTCCCGCAATGATTATAGCAATGCACTTCTGGCTGGGGTTCCTAAAACTACACTTAATAAACTGCAATGTGTACAAAATTCAGCTGCTAGGATCCTTACTGAAGCCAGGCAAAATGAGCACATTACACCAATTCTCAAGTCCTTGCATTGGTTCCGAGTAAATTTTAAAGTTCTCATGCTTACATACAAGGCACTGCATGGTCTTGCCCCCCAGTATCTGTCTGCACTTTTAACTGTATACACACCCAAGTGTATCTTACGCTCTTCACAAGCAGGACTATTGGTTGTTACACAGACATGGCTGCGTTCAGTAGGGGATAGGGCTTTTTCTTCGTATGCACCAAGACTTTGGAATTCACTCCCTCCTCACATCACAGACGCACAGAACTTCAGTACTTTTAAATTCTTTTTAAAATCTCATTTTTTTAAAAGTAAGTAAGTTTCTTTCGGCTTCTCCCGTTAGGGGTCGCCACAGCGGATCCTCCGCACGTTTGATTTGGCACATGTTTTACGCTGGATGCCCTTCCTAACCAACCCTCCCCAATTTATCCGGGCTTGGGACCGGCACTGAGAGTGGCTGGGGATGGTCCCCTGACCCGGGAATCGAACCCGGGTCGCAGCGGTGGGAGCGCTGCGTCTTAACCACTAGACCACCAGGGGACTAAAATCTCATTTTTTTATGGTTGCTTTTTTTAACATCTTGATTTTGTGTGTAATTATAAGTATGTGTGTATTATTTGCTCTATTTTGTGTGTGTTGTATTCTTGTTTGCCTGTATGTAAAGCACCTTGAGAAGCTACTTTAAAGGCGCTATAAAAAAATAAAGTTATTATTACTATTATTATTATTATTATTATTATTATTATTATTATTATTATTATTATTATTATTATTATGTCTGAAAGTACAATTTTAAGAACGAGAACTTCAAATGATTTAAAACTGAATCCTAACCTCTGACTGACATTAAGAGAGCCACTATAAATGGTTGCTACAGCTTGTAACTATTTGGTCTGTTGTATGCCTGTTCTCAAAGTTGAAGATTTCCTGATGTCTGACCAGTCAGATGGTGTGAAGTATCCCAGAGATGTTATCTGATAGCACTGCTGCTCCAATTCTGCTTGGTTCAGGGGTCTAGCCATCATTTCAAAAGTGGGGGCGACGAAATGTCTAGTGTTACCTGTTTTCTTTTTTTTTTTTTACTCCAATTATCCCTTGCGTAATTGACAGGTTTTATTTTTCATCTTTTTTTTTTGCTTTATATGCTTTATGATTATATATGATTATAAAACAGAAAGAAAGAAAGAAAGAAAGAAAGAAATACAACAGCTTGCCACTGGGACCTTTTTGAGTATAAAGTACAAAGATGTCCTTATAATAGTACTAAGAGGATATTGTTTACATATTTCAAATTGTATTTTGTGTATGCACAGATACTTGCACATTCAAATAATACTTTGTTTTGTTCTATTCTACAGTGCATGTTTCAGGAATAAAACAAGTAATTTGAAACAAACTATTGAAGAAAATATGTATTGAACTCAACTGACAAACATGTCAAGACCCTATATTAATTATACAATGAGATGAAAAACATTTAGTGTCCCTGATTATCTTTAAGCGACGACTGAAGACCTACCTCTTCCTGAAATACCTAAATTAGCACTTTCCAAGTTTGTAGAATTTGAGTTATATTTATATTGAGTTTGTATTCTTGCGTACCAGTGTAGATTTATTCATTACAAGAGATTTAAAGCACTTTTGTACGTCGCTCTGGATAAGGGAGTCTGCTAAATGCCGCAAATGTAAATGTAAATGTACAGTACCAGGGCGCGTGATGATGACGTGACAAGTGAGTGACTGATTGCCATGGATACGTGAATGTCATGTATAGACTATCTTGTCTCTTTGAATTTTAAATCACTCTGCATTTATATACATTGCTCCATTAAAACCTCAACATGTCGCAAACACAACTCTTCACTAAATAAAGTGAGGGGGACGAATTTACTTTTTATAAAAAGGGCGGGTGACCTGTCCCCCGCGTCCCCTACGCCCCTGGTGTGCTGCACAGTTTCCATGTTTCCTCCTCGACACACTGCACAACTCCGTGCCCAATCTGCTCAAATCCTCTGTGTTCACCAGCACATATCTTTATGAGCATCTGTTCTCTTCAATAAAGATGAACAAAACACCACTCAGGAGTCTCACTGATGAACATCTTTACTCAATCCTGAGGATTTCCTCAGCTCAGAGCCTAAACCCAGACATGATGCACGTGCATCTCAGAAGGTATCTGGCATGAACCAATGTGCATCAGAGTAAATCAGAGTGTAAAAACTGAGCTTAAATGAATGTTGTCTTTATGCACTTTTTCTACTCCAAGGCATGGACTGGTAATAGCTGAAAGATGGCTTTTTTAATTGAAGGAAATTATTATTATTTTTGTTTTTTTGTTGTTGCCCTGTGAAAAAAGGTTTACATTAAAAAGGAATTCGAAAGGCTACAGATAGAGAGATAGATTTTTTTTAATTTTGGCCCTCTGTGTATTTGAGTTTAACACCCCTGCTTTAGTTCATGGCGGATGCAACTGTTTCTTTGCAGCACGACGGCACTGTTCTGCACGCGCGTTCAAGGTAACGTGCACGGCGCTAGGCGCGTTCTCGCAACAACATTTAATGAACAGTGGACGCCGATGTTTGCATTTACGTTGTTTGCGTAGCGAACTTCTGTAGACGATATATTTTATGCTGTCTTTTTTGCAACAGCGCCCTCTAAGGTTACAACATACGATGGTCAAAAAACCTGATGTAACACCGGCAACAAATCAACAGGAACTACGTCACAAACAGTAAGATACCTCACATAATTATGACCAATGCATTCGTTACCACATTCATGCGTTTGTTTTCCGACAACACAGGTATGTATTTTTATTTGTCCTATGAAACTTTAGTTAGCCAATTTCTAATTTTCCACGGTAAAACTGTAAAAAGTAAAAGTTTTATTTATAAAAATAAAAATAAAAAACAGAATTTCCAAATCCTATAAACCCAAATGTTATTCACAATAGAACATAGAAAACATGTCAAATGTTTAAACTGAGGAAATTGACAATTTTTTAAAGGAAAAATAAAGTAATCTTGAATTTGATGACTCCAAAATTAGTTGAAAAATGTTCCTCCAAATATTTCTTTTTAGTAACACTTACTTTTAAAGCCTTTTGTTGCCACTATTCCTACTTTTTTGAGACGTGTTGCAGCCATCAAATTCAAAATGTAATTAAATTACAAAAACCTTGTTTTCTGGCAACTGGCAACTAAAAGCTAATAAGTTTGACAACAAAGGACCAACAAATTCATGCATATAGCCAGCAAAATGATTTAAGTTTTCAGGAAAATGGCTTAGCTACTTTAATATCATAACAAATTTAGATAAGTATTAAAATGTACATAAAATAAAATAACATTTATTTCATTTATTTTAATATATTTTCAACTTACATCATTTTAATATAATTTTATAATATTTTTTAATTGAGTAAGAGTTTGGCACCACTGTGAAATTAGGTATTATTAAGACTAAATTTTTTGGGTTAAAAATTTTAATATTCTACTCCTGAATGTGTGTAAATGTATGCATGGAGAGCTTTGTAGTGTCTACCACAAACACATCCTATATACTAGGTTAGTAAGTCATGGTCTGAGCATGCCATTAAGAAATATTTGATATGATTGCATTTAAAGAATATAAAAAATAAAAATACAGAAAGTGATCCAACACAAACCCACAAATTAAGATAAATACTGTACATTTAATTACACCAAAGGAAGTGTTGGTTTATGTGCAAAGGACCGGCCGTACTGTCTGAGCATAGCTGAGAGCTGAAAACAAATGCCTCAGCTAATGGAAGATGAAGTGCACACCACTCTTATGAGGCAGGAAATTTTACCATTTTTGCCTTTTCTTTTCTTTCTTTTAATTAATATTTTATGTTTCTAGGGCTCTTTACGTTTGAACTTTAATGGGTGTCGGAGATAGTTTCTAGGGCTCTTTACGTTTGAACTTTTATGGGTGTCGGAGACAAAAATGGACTGTGTTAAGAAAAATTTCCAATTCTATTTGGTTTATTCAAAGTCCTGCACTTTACCATTAGATTTATAAACAAGGCCAATTATTTGTACTGTTTACTTTTTACTTTGATTCTGCTTAAGTATAAAACATTATTTGTTTAATTACACCACCACATTTGGTTTTGTTGGGTGTTTAGTGGGTTCATACTGACAAACTGTGTCTGCTTAGAGTAATAGTCAAAAATGCGATAACAGACTATAACAGAGCTGGATTACACGAGACCAAAAAACAGGTAGCGTCAGAATCACAGAGACAAGCACACTCTTTATATTCATATTGAGAGTACTGTAAGTCTCAAGCAACTCTTACTATCCTTCTCTATGGTCAGATTACTTACATCTTACCTTGCACCAATTCTGTTTCCCAAACATCAGCAATTTGAATGCCAACAGCTATTGTATTTGTAACAATTATAATAATTTAATTTTGTATAATAATAAGTGGTTTTGATTGGTATAAGGAAGTTCTGAACTACCTAAAATCCAAGACCAGTAAGGAAAGTCTTTCTCTGTGTCAGGACAGTAAACACACACAGGAAAGGGAGTAACTCAATCATGTTTATTGAACGTTTAGTATCCAGAAAAGAGTCAGGGAGAGTTATAAACCGTAATGCGGGGTTAATCCGTAGGATAGGAACAGGGCGCTTAAACCAGTGGGGAATCCGGGCGATCACTAGCATGACCAAGTAGCTCCGACAGCATGTGAGGTTGGAAGGGGAACTTATAAAGGGGAATGGTAACGAGGGACAGGTGTTGGCGATTAGCGCCGGGCACGGCTGAGAGAGAGCAGCGTAGAGGGCGTGGCATGAGGATCCCTGACACTCTGGTTGCAGAACGTTCATTCAGAAGAATTGCACTAGTAATTGAGTTGCATTTAGGATCAATTTAAACAATCCCAGCTCTCGTTAGACTCCTCTTTATGCTTTTCATTTTCTTTACATTTTCATGACATCACAGCTGTGGAACTGAAAATACAGAACAACTTGTTATGCTTCAAAGCACTGCATTGTTTCTATTTTAGTATTTAGTGTCATTACAGAATCACCAAGTCATCTGTTTCAGATATGATCCTTTGTACAGTCTGTATATTTATAATAATTAAACATTTGACCCAGAGGTTTGCCATTTCATATTATCTCTGGTTCATAATTTACAATGAGACTAAGAACTAGATGCACAAGAAACTGGGAACTAAATAATAATAAACATGGCAAAACATAAAAAAACAATATATGGCCAAATGTTTGTGGACACCTGGCCATAAGATTGGTATGTGCTTTTTGAAAAAAGCTCCACTACTGGAACAGGTTGGTGTCTCCTAGTTCAAATAAAAATCCACATTTGTGACTGAAAAAGTCACATATCCCGGTTCTGGGAATGGGTAATTCTATAATGGGTAATAGTTTTTTTTAAATCTGGGAGCACGGGTAGCCCTAATTAACTGCTAACTGGTTATAAAATGAGAACCCTGCAAAGCACATACAAAAATAGATAAAGTGGTGTGCATAATTGTTTACTCCACTTATATGTAATAAAATTCCGAATATAAAAGAGTAAAACTCTGATTGCATAAGTATTCACACTTAGAAAACCCCACAAAATTTGTTCTGGTACAGGACGTTGTGCTCGAAAGTCACATTCAATTATTAATTAGTTTTGCAAACTATATTGACGTCCCGTGTGTTGTTATTATGGTCTGTTTCCTTATAATTAATGACATATAATCCTACTTAAATTCAGTTCAGGTCCACTACATAATCTGTAAAAGGTCATGGGGTGAATACTTTGTGTGTAAAACCATTGTGTGTATATATAAACAAAGTGCTTGGGGACTAAGTAGACCAGACTAAACCAAACAAACAATATTCTGGAAAACAAGTCAGGAAATTAGAAACTGTATAAATACAGGAGTCCTGTGTGGCAATGTAATGCAGTCAACACATTCTCACAGTGTCCCTGTTTTACAGATTGCTGCTATGGCTGAAAAGACAGAGCAAGGGACGGTCTCCATTCAAATGGAAGAGACAGGAGAAGCCCCACCGGACGCAGCCATGTTGACCAACTTGAAGAAAGTGGAAAACCACATGACAGTGGCGCAGAGGTTCTCACATCTACCACTGCGCTCGGCTGTAGACCTGGAGTTCGCAGAGCTTTCCTACATTGTTAATGTGGGCCCATGCTGCAGGAAGAAAGGTACGTAGTTTATAGTTTAGAATACATAGATTTTACAGAGTTTACAATTAAAATCTTAATTGATCTAGTTCATATTATTTATAATTTGCCAGTTGATAAGGCCTTTTTTTGTTGGAAACATTGTGTGATTAGATGGTTAGCATTTGGAAGCAGTTGAATTCTAAGATTCAGTGAAATTATGTGACTTGCCTACAACATTAATATGATAAATATTGTTTATTAAAAAGAAATCCATCTCCTTTAAAAGGTATGATGGGTCATTTAATTTCATTAATTATTAAGATATACTTCTCATAGATCAGTGCCTTTACTTTTATTACTGGAGTACTTGAAAAAGCAACTATTATTTAAAATTTACTCAAAAAGGAGCAATTTTACTGTTTCTGGGGTAATATTAAAGCATTGGATCTGAATAATCCAGTAGAGAAATGGTGCACTTTATCCACCACTTCACATTTCAGGATAAATGCATTTATTAGAATAAACAGAACACATAAAAAAAACGTAAAACATTTTTTCACACCATACTGGTGAAAATCAAACAAATAAGATTTTGCCATTTTAATGATGTGCTTACATTCTTCCTTTATAAATCCTGAAGTAAATAATTTCTAAACCAAATAATTTGATATTGTGTAGATTGGTTAGAGCGCCATTCATTTTCCACCCTTAAACAGGTAACAGCCAAGTGTTATATTGTGCCAATTTGATAAATTTCATGAAAAAAGTAAATAATAGTTAGCTAAATCCTCGAAAAAAAATATCAAAATTTATGGTATCTTAAAAGGTGTGCTTTTTCCCTTTGTATGCTGGTAATTTCTTTTAAACAGAAAGAAAGATTAAATAAAAATAAAAAGGTTATGTTTTCACTTTGTTTTGCGCTTCGGTTTAGGTTTATCAGTGCAATTATTTTTTACAAAAATACTATAAAATTGGTCCGTTAGCCATTCACTTCTTTACACACATACACTATTAAAACACTAAAACACTGGCTGCTTATGCAGTGCACTCTTATTTTTTCTTACAGGGACACATCAGTAAAATGACCTTGTTAGTGCTCTAATTCACATATACAGAGAAACTGACACCAGTAAAATACTCAGGTAACATGCTTATTTTTGGGCCTTTAGCAGGATGCAGAGGCTGGCGTCACACATAATGCTGACACACACTTCAGCTCTCTTGGGAACAACGGGTGAAATCATATCTATGTAGCTGTGCACTTATAGAACAGGACAGAGCATTATTTTTATTTATTTATTTTTTTCAATATGTAAAGCTACGCATAAAAGGATGTTTCCATTAAAAGGATGTTTCTATTTTTCTATTTCTTTTTATATAATGCTTATATATTTAAGAAAACTTATTTTTAAAAGTATGTTCTATAGTAATGTTTAATGTTTATAATGAGGAAAACTTTAGAAAAATGATATACATATACCAGTAGATTAAATGTAGGTTAAATGGTGAAAGGAATATTCAACCAATATGGCTACTATTCTATACTTCAACACCATGAAATACCATCTGGACTGCTGCTAACTGTAATCACCATACAACAGTACAATGACTAGAAGCATAAGTCCAATCCGTAAGTGTTATTTAGAAAGTAAACAGTCAGCTGAAGTGTTATCTATAAACCGCATCACAAGGTCAGAAAGAGAAATATCCAAGTAGTCTATTCAACTATTCAAATAGTATTTCAGCCAAATATTTGAAGAAACAAACTGTCTGGACATCAATAGTATATATATTTACTTTATGTTTATATAAGGAGTATCAGGTGTCCATGACAGGCAATAAGTGTTCTGGAGCAGGAAGATGTTTATAGGTGATAAGCAGTGTTGTGCTAGTTACTAAAAATAGTAACTAGTTGCAGTTACTTGTTACTTCGTTCAAAAAGTAACTTAGTTACTTTGTTGATTACTTACACCAAAAAGTAATGAGTTACTGTTAACCTTCGCCTTATGTTAGCTTCCTGTTACTATCTCTTATGTTAACGGGTCAGTTTTGACCCCTGTCTTAAAACAGTCATAAAATACCCTCTAAACTATTATTTATCATCCAAACTGTTTCCTACCTCTTGGTTACCTTGTTAGGTTTCCTTAACCATAAAAATACTGCTTTTTGGTGTGGCCCCCTGGGCCTTTCATTTGATAGCATACCTCTCGTTTTCAATTAAAAAAAGTGTAAAATGAACCTCAAGAGAATTATGTAAATGAATTAAAGATTGTTATGTTGCCTGACTATTACTGAGGGGTATTAGAAAATATCTCAAAATTAAAAAAAAAAAAAAAAAAAAATAAAAAATTTATATTAATAACTATAGTAACATCTATGGTGTTCGGGTCAATTTTGGGGAGCGGTCCAGAGCTGCGGCCGCAGCATGGGCCTCGCTGTGGTAGGCGAAAGGGCCCTGTGGTTGGGTTTGACGGGCTTATCGGAACGGGAGAAGGTGGAGTTCCTTGATGCCCCGATAGAGCCAAAAGCCCTTTTCGGGGCTGCGGTGGCGAATATGCGCCAGCAATGCGACCTTCGCAAAAAGGATGGTGAAGCTTTTGAGGCATGCCTCCCAAGAAAGCCTCCTGCTCGCCCTCCTCAACCCGCACGTTCACATTTCGCCCCTGCATCCGGAGAGAGACAGCCTGGTTTCAGGGCTCCTAGGCAACCCCCACCCCAGCAGTCAATGCGCAGGGAGGCTCGCCAAAAACAGCCCCAGCCCAGGAACAAGACCTCTTTTGCAGCGGCAGCTGCTAGGCATCGCCCAGCGGACCCTCAGGGAGGGAAGAGAAGGCGGGCGACCTAGCTTGTGGTCTGATTTTGGGTCAAAAGAGAGGTGGCAGCACTCTCGGAGTTTCTGTAGCACCTCTCGACTCATCTCAGGAGTCTTGTCCTCCCCCTCCAGCGAAAAGGCGTTGGGGAGCGTTTCAAAGACTGTGTTCGACGAACGAAATTTCTCCGGTTGGAGTGTTGGCACCAGTTCACCCAGTGCCCGGAAAGTTACTTCTTCCCTCTCCGCCCGCGGGGTTATGCAAGAGAGAGAGCAGAATGTTCCATGTTCGTCCAAAATTATTAAAAATTTGTTCTGTGCATCCAGGCAGTGGGCCGAGGGCACAGACGTGTGTGATAAAGAGAAAAGTGAAAATATCCACACACACAATAATAAAACTCGAACCAGAGTTGCAACCACCGGCTTCGCCGCCAGATGGTGCCACCGCGCCGTCTGTCAGCGAGAGCCGCAGAGGCCCGCTCTCTGCTCGCGCGGAGAGTTGGCGCGCATGCGCAGTTTGTCCTTGGATGTATTCCACAATACATCCAAGGACAATTTTAATTTGTTTTTAAATAGAGCTATAAAAGAAATACTAAATTAAAATTAGAACTAATAATAATACAAATATATAGATTTGCAGTCAAACAAACAACAACCAATCAAGCAAATCAAGTACTAGCCCCCAAAAAAAGTCTTTGTTTGCAAAAACATACGTCTATGTGTGTTTTGATGCATGTGTGGCAAAACCTTGCAGAGATATTTTTTTCAGTAGAAGCACAATATGTTTGTCTTTCTGTCCTTATAGCTAGGGCAGACCTGACACCTCTTTTTTCTAGAATTAGGTGGCTTCAGTGGGGTTATGGCTGTTGCTGTACTGGTTGATGTTGAGGCAGGGCTGGCTGAGGAGGTTGCTGGTGCTGATGCTCCTTGAGTTGCTGATGGCATGGATAGAGTGTTAGGTGAACTCTGCAGCTGTCTAACCATGGCTCGGTCTCAGCTTCGCTCAATGGGTGTCTTGACTAAGGAACTTCCTAGCTCCTCAAGAAACATTCTTCGCTTGTTTTTTTTTTTGGTTGAGGTCCACCCTATGTGGTGTAACACAAATGCATTGTATGCAGACACATCTAGGATGTTATAAAACACAACCACTGGCCATCTCCTGGTCATTCCCTGGCAAGTGTAGGTGACAGTCAGCTTATCCAGGTTGTCCACTCCATTTTTATTATAGTCCAGGATAAGTATGGGCTTTGTCTCACTTCCTGATGACAAATCTGCATCTTTGTGAATTGTGCCCCCCACACACACACTTTTTTTTGGACAACAAAAAAACCACGGTGGTGTCTGTAAAAGCAAATTTTGAAGAAAGTGGAGTCTTGATGTCACTTACTCTCATCACAGCACACCTAGTGATCCCAGGGGTCATTTTGATCACAATTGCAGCAGTTACCCTGCCATGTAATTCAGGAGGTACTGAGGTCCAACAGATGTTACCACTTTTGGATTTTAATGTTTCAGAAGGAGCAGAAGCAGCTTCAGCACCGGTGACCTCTTCATCAGACTCATCAGATGTGTCTGTGTCTCCTGGTTCATGTGTATCGCGATGCTGCTCTGTGTCCTGTCTCATTTTCAGCGAAGAGATCTCAATCTTCTCATTTTTTGCATGCTGCAAACTGGATATATGCACTCTGCAAGTCACCAACTCTAAACTGAATTGGTCTTATGCATGTCTTACATGTCCATTTTTGTTTGTTTTGCTTGTTCATGGAAGGCGACAAACAGGCAAAGAGAGTCAAGTCAAGTCAAGTCAAGTCAAGTTTACTTGTATAGCGCTTTTCACAACAGACATTGTCTCAAAGCAGCTTTACACAAATCAACAGTGATGGTGAATGGTGTGCATTTGTCCCTGATGAGCAGCCGTGGCGACTGTGGCAAGGAAAAACTCCCTTAGATGTTATGAGGAAGAAACCTTGAGAGGAACCAGACTTAAAAGGGGAACCCATCCTCATCTGGGTGAAATCAAGAGTTTGATCATAAATCTTCAACAATACAGAACACTGGACAGTGAGAACTAACATGATTACTGGAGTATAAGATTATAAATGATGTTCTTTCTGCAGTCTTAAACAGTCTTTATGGTTAGTAGCTCCTAGTTTTATGAGCTCAGCATTTGTGATCATTACAGATCCAGCATCAGCTTCTCCATGCCAGAGCCTTTAAACACTCTAGGAGGTCCAATGTCAAAACTGTGGAGAGGAATTAGCGTAGCTGCTGTTCATAATATTAACAGCACAAGTTGATAATGTGCATGTGATCAGATGTTCTGGAGCACAAGGTTATGATATGTGATGTGTGTTATGTGTAGGCTTTGCTAAAAAGATATGTTTTTAATCTACACTTAAACTGGGAGAGTGTGTCTGAGCCCCGAACACTGTCAGGAAGACTGTTCCAGAGTTTAGGAGCTAAATGTGAAAATGCTCTGCCACCTTTAGTGGACTTTGCTATTCTAGGAACTACTGGAAACCCAGAGTTTTGAGATCTCAGGGAGCGTGGCAGATTGTAGCGTGTTAAAAGATTGGAGAGATACATGGGAGCCAAACTATTTAGTGCTTTATAAGTGAGAAGTAATAGTTTGTAGTCTATTCGAAACTTAACAGGAAGCCAATGTAGGGACGCTAGGATTGGGGTTATGTGATCATATTTTCTAGACCTTGTAAGAACTCTGGCTGCTGCATTCTGGACTAAGTGAAACTTGTTTATTAATGATGCCGGACATCCACCTAGTAATGCATTACAGTAGTCTATTCTGGAGGTCATGAACGCATGGACGAGCTTCTCTGCATCCGATATGGACAACATATTTCTTAGCTTAGAAATATTTCTAAGGTGAAAGAAGGCTGTTTTTGTAACTTGATT
>MU554589.1:4239577-4301291 GCA_024362625.1 Silurus asotus | reverse complement strand
AGCGACAATCTTTTCTAAAATCTTAGACATAAATGGGAGATTTGAAATTGGTCTGTAATTTGATAGCGTGTTTGGATCTAGATTAGGTTTTTTAATGAGGGGCTTAATAACTGCTAACTTGAGGGATTTAGGGACATGTCCTAACGATAGTGAAGAGTTAATAATATTCAAAAGAGGTTCACCAGTTGTATATAACACTTCCTTCAGTAATTTAGTAGGAATTGGATCTAACTGACATGTTGTCGATTTAGCTTTGATAATAACATCATACAGCTCTTCCTGTCCTATACAGGGAGTGCAGAATTATTAGGCAAATGAGTATTTTGACCACATCATCCTCGTTATGCATGTTGTCTTACTCCAAGCTGTATAGGCTGGACAGCCTACTACCAATTAGGCATATTAGGTGATGTGCATCTCTGTAATGAGAAGGGGTGTGGTCTAATGACATCAACACCCTATATCAGGTGTGCATAATTATTAGGCAACTTCCTTTCCTTTGGCAAAATGGGTCAAAAGAAGGACTTGACAGGCTCAGAAAAGTCAAAAATAGTGACATATATTGCAGAGGGATGCAGCAGTCTTAAAATAGCCAAGCTTCTGAAGCGTGATCATCGAACAATCAAGCGTTTCATTCAAAATAGTCAACAGGGTCGCAAGAAGCGTGTGGAAAAACCAAGGCGCAAAATAACTGCCCGTGAACTGAGAAAAGTCAAGCGTAAAAGGGTATAAAAGAAGAAAATCTAATGATATGGCCTCCTTGTTCACCTGATCTGAACCCCATTGAGAACCTGTGGTCCATCATCAAATGTGCGATTTACAAGGAGGGAAAACAGTACACCTCTCTGAACAGTGTCTGGGAGGCTGTGGTTGCTGCTGCACGCAATGTTGATGGTGAACAGATCAAAACACTGACAGAATCCATGGATGGCAGGCTTTTGAGTGTCCTTGCAAAGAAAGGTGGCTATATTGTTTTGTTTTTGAATGTCAGAAATGTATATTTGTGAATGTTGAGATGTTATATTGGTTTCACTGGTAAAAATAAATAATTGAAATGGGTATAAATTTGTTTTTGTTAAGTTGCCTAATAATTATGCACAGTAATAGTCACCTGCACCGGGATATCCCCCTAAAATAGCTTAAACTAAAAACTACTTCCAAAAATATTCAGCTTTGATATTAATGAGTTTTTTATGTTCATTGAGAACATGGTTGTTGTTCAAATTAAATCCTCAAATAAAATTAATCCTCAAAAATACAACTTGCCTAATAATTCTGCACTCCCTGTACATGTAAAATAGTGTAGTTGTGGAGTTGAAGGTAACACTGTCTCAGGAGATGCTGTCAGAGGTTGGACCACCACAATTGTTTTTCTAATGTTATCTATTTTTTCAGTGAAGAAATTAATAAAGTCCTCACTAGTAAACTGTGATGGAACACAGTTTTCAGAGCCCTGATTTGTAGTTATTTTAGCTACTGTACTGAAAAGGAACCTGGGATTGTTTTTGTTGTTTTCTATGAGTTTGCTCAGGTGTTCAGCTCTAGCAGCTTTTAGTGCCTGTCTGTAGCTGAGCATACTGTCTTTATACGCGATTCTAAATACCTCCAATTTAGTTTCCATCATTTTCTCTCCAGATTACGGGCTGTTCTCTTGAGGGCATGTGTATGACTATTATACCAAGGTGCAGGTGCTTGTTCTCTAACCTTTTTTAACCGGATTGGGGCAACAGTGTCTAATGTGCTAGTGAGGATAAGGTCTATGTTGTTAGTTATTTCATCAAGATTATTATCAGTTATGGGTTTAGTGAGAAACTGAGATAAATCAGGCAGGTTATTTATGAATCTGTCCTTAGTGTAATCTGCTCTACCGGTAGTGTGTACAGTATGAGGTAATGGTCTGTGATGTCATCACTCTGAGGTAAAATATCTATATCAGTGACGTCTGCGCCGTGGGATATTATTAAGTCTAATGTGTGGTTAAAGCGATGAGTTGGTCTGTTGGCGTTTTGTTTAACCCCAAAAGAGTTTAATAAGTCAACAAATGATAATCCTAGAGTGTCGTTTACATCATCTACATGAATATTAAAATCTCCTACAAGCAGCACTTTATCAAAATTGATCAAGAGTTCTGATAGAAAACAAGCAAACTCTTGAAAATCAGCGTAGGGCCCTGGGGGGTCTGTACACGGTGACCAGAGCGAGTTTTCTATGCAAGTCTGAAAGTACAACTTTAGGAACGAGCACTTCAAATGATTTAAAGCTGAATCCTAATATCTGACTGACATTAAGTGAGGCACTATAAATCCAGGTCTCAGTGAGACAGAGTGCTGAGAGATTATTCTCTGTGATCATCTCATTTATAATCAGTGCTTTGGGTGCAAGTGATCTAATATTTAAAAGACCAAACTTTAAAACTTTTTGGTGTGTTTGTTTATCTGGCATTTTTCAGTTTTAACTGTAATAAGATTATTTCTGGATCTTGTGTATTTAATTCTTGGTTTTACTACACGAGGAATTGATACGGTTTCTGGGCTGTGTGTGAACTTGTATCTATTTGGTCTGTAGTATGCGTGTTCTCATTGTCGAAGATTTCCTGATGTCTTACCAGTCAGATGGTGTGAAGTATCCTAGAGATGTTATCTGATAGCACTGCTGCTCCAACTCTGCTGGGGTGCAGGCCATCAGGGCGGAAGAACCTAGGACGCTCCCAGAAACAGTTCCAGTTATTAACAAAGAGAAGTTTATGTTCTCGACACCAAGACTGTAACCATTCATTTAGTGCTAAAAGTCTACTAAACTTCTCAGCCCCTCGCTGGTAAGTGGGAAGAGGTCCTGACACTATGATCCTCGATGTGGGCGATGTGCTGCGTACCGTCTCCACCAGGATCCTGAAATCCCTCTTTAAGATCTCCGTTTGCCTCAGCCTGGTGTCGTTCGTTCCGGCATGAAGAACAACCGCTCCGAAGTTGTCTTTCAGGATCGCGGGGACCTGCGCAGCGACATCAAGAACACGAGCACCAGGAAAACAGCGAGTGTGCACCTTACCTGTAGCTCCGGTAGCCGGACATGCCGGACGATGGAATCTCAGAGAATCACAGTGTCGCGTTCCGTCTCGCGGAGAGGGGCGAATCGTTCTCAGTCGAGATCTCGAAGGCCCGTAGTGGTGGTGGGGGAGACATCTTCGACCGGGGCTTGGCTTGTCTCTTCCGCCGCTGCCGCATCCAGGGTCCGTGTTGCACCTTTGCCGGAGTTGTAGGTGCGCTGGGTCTGGGCAGAGAAACACGCGGAGTTGAGGTGCTGGGAGCGTTGGGGTCAACCCGGGAATTTACCTGGGACAAGTGCGCGTCCGCCCGGGATGTTTCCAGCGCCGCTTTCCGCTCTCGCAGCCGGGCATGCTTTTCATGCAGCTCGCGAATCTGTTTCTCCAAAACCTCCATCTCCAACGCCACCGTTTGCAAATCGAACGAGTCCTCACCTGTGCTCAAAGCCAGACACACAGCCGGCATAGTGCTCATAATCACGAACAGAGTTAAGCTGCACAAATATGATAAAGTGAGAGAAAATATAGTGGTAGTCGAGTTTAACTGACTACAGGCACAAGTCAGGAAGACAAACAATTTAGGATTATTAGAAGAGAAAAAACACAAACAAACGAATACAAACACGGAGCTCGCGGCAAACAAATCAAACACAGGAAGCTACGTCACCGGAAGCCAGGCAGTTGAGCAGTGGTTGAGGATAAGAGGGAGCCTAGTGCAGTGCAGGGTGAGGTAAGTTCTGAGAGATCAAAGAGAGAAGCCCCTAAGTAAAGCTTACAGGGTTAAGAGAGGAGCTGACTGTCAGTGAGCTGTTGGCTGACTGTGTTAGTGAGCTGACAGTGTGTTTATGATTTTAGATTTACAACTAATTATTGTTTTATAATGTTATATTATAACTGGGTCGAAACTGATCCTAACACCACAAAGGTCATAAATTTAATCCGAGAAATTTATAATTTAGTTAAAGAGATTTTTTTTTTGTTTTATTTTGTTTAAATGGAGTTTCCTGATAAAGTAAAAAACCTTGATGCAATAAACAAATTTATGTGGTACTTCTGTGCATTTAAACCTACAAACGGGTCGGTGCCGACCCTAACACAAGAGGAAGGTTAAAAGTAACTTTTTAGTTACTTTTTTAAAGAACCTTCTTTAATGTTCCCATTATGCTCTTTTATGCGTTATGTTCTATACAAACACAAAACTGACTTAAACACAAAGTCATTTTTAAACACTTTTATTAAAGTCAGAGCAGCACAAACTGAATATATCGCAAGGATTTCTGAAATAAATAACAAAACAAGCTGAATAATATATTCACAATTAAAGTGGCTTCTGCTGTTGTGTTGAGCTCTTAAAAATGTTCCTTTTAACAGCTGAAGTATGAAAACTATCAACAATGTAGAACAGAACACCGGGTTAGCTTTTAGCTCCTAGCTCCTCAGGCATGGAGGTCCTGGAGGAGCTTCGACAGATTGGAGTTGCTGTTTATCGCAGTATATACGAGCTTCGAACCAGAAAGACACAGCTTACATTTGCCTTAAAAGTTTTTGTCTTTATACTTAACTAAAGTGAAATAATGAGCCTATTTCCACTTTGAGAAACTCGTCTTGCTCTCGCCTCGACTCGCCATTACTGCAGCACAGACCTGAATAAACGGAGACACGCCCACAGCGCGTCTTCTTCGTGTATACAGAGGTTCATCCACCAATCCTACAATGCGTTGCTGCTGTAAGCAGGTTAGACTGTAGTCTACACTTCAGTCTAAATTAATTCATTAAAAAAAGTAACAGGTAACGCACCATACGGTAAAAGTAACGAAGTTACTTTATTTTTAAAAGTAACGCATTACAGTATTAGTTACCGGTAGCGTGTTACTGGCCAACACTGGTGATAAGTAACCAGTAACTTTTTTTTTTTCAAAACATGTAACTACAAAATCATACGTACAAAATGCCATTATTCAAATTGATACAAAATCACTGTGGGAACTGCAAAGCATCTTAAAAGAAATTATTTGGATTAATTTCGATTATAGGCACAGCTCTCCTTTTTCAGTCACACATTATATTGGTAAATTTATTCCACCTAAATTCTTTTGGTTTATTTGTTCTGTTCTGTATTTTTGTACATTTTCTTTATTAACAGCTTTAAATGACTATCTAGCTGAGCTGAGGGTCAGAGCAAATGGAGCCTTAACTATTTAGTGACCACTTCTTTTTTAATGATATTTTGCAGTTTAATAAAAACATGTGGACCCCTGCTCATTCATACATGTATCAACCAATGTGGCAGCAATGTATTGCATGTAATAATACATAACATATTTCACAAGATCTGCAGTCAATTGTTTATATCAGAATATAACATGCAAATTCTTTTTTTACCATTTTTTAAACACATTTTTTGTGTCACTCAGGCTAGTTTATGTTTTTTGGAATAACTGAACATTTGGGATTTACCCAGAATGGTGCACAAAACAAAAAATATCCAGTGTGCTTTGCATGGCCTTGGTTTTGTTGCTCTAATCTGGTAGGAGCAAAACCTGATGTGATATTGTGCTGTTGTAGGCCCGGTGTTTTAACGGCTTAATATGACAATTCATGGTTATTGGCACAAACAACTGTGTCAATATTTAAACCACTGAGAGTAAGCGCACTTATTTAAGTGGAGTGTAAAAGGCAAATTTATGGCCACTCCAAAAAATCCTTCTGGACACGGAGGTTGTTGTGGAAGGCAAATAAGAAAAGAAATTAGAACCTGCCTCTGCAACCCTGTCAGGGTGCGAGTGAAACAGGAGGCGGACGCCGGAATACAGCTCGCTCATGTTTAATGATAAGATTGAGGGAGAGAGACACACGCGAGCACACACACACACACACGCATGCACACACACGCCAGTCCTTACATTGAATGAGTCCGAGGTGCACTTGGGGAGAAGTGTAGCTGATCCAAGATGCGCGGGGTGGAGAAGCACAGCAGGTACCGGATAGTAGAGTCTGAATAGAAAGGACAGCATAGAGTACTGCATGCACCAGTAAATCCATACAGCAGTACATAACACCTAACACATTCAATAACGAAGGGAGTGAGTGAGAGTGAGGAGCTTATGTAGAAGCAGGGTAAAGTAATGATAAACCCCCGTGTGTGCGTAGTTAAGCCTGGAGCTCCAGAGAGAGCGGAGGCACGAGTGACAACGAGCTCCAGGTGTGGTTAAGCTTGGAGCTCCAGGGAGAGCGAAGGCATGAAAGCCACAAAAGGGGGTGTGGCAGGTGGATTCCTGACAAACCCCAAGCTAATGGAGATCCTTGCAGAAACAGCCATTATAAAATAGAACAATGGTGCACAGCAACAAGTGGGAAAAACTGGGAGCTATATAGGGGTACTGTAAGTAATAACAACTGTGGAATAGGTTGCTGTATCGTTGATTTTCTGAGGCTGTTTGCCAGGGGACCTTGTAAGGATTGAATTAGGAATTCTTTCAAGCATTATTATATTTCAGCCCAAAGATAAGTTGCTTCTGCATGATGGGGTTTTCCTTTAAGAGAATAAGCTTAAACAATATTTAAAATAAATTAAATGTAGACAAAATTAATGGTTTATGAAGACCAAGTCTGCATTATGATTTGAACTTTTTTTGAATGTTGGGGGCAAAGTGGGTTGTATTCAGGCATCCTCAGCTGATTGGGTTTGCACAATAAAAGTATTTATCAAATACAGCAACTTGTACATAATGTCTACTTTATGTTTGTGTGCACACACTTACTGTATATTAAATGCTGTTGAATGTGGTTCAGATGAGATTTATACTTTACCAATTGAGGAAAGAGAGTTTCAGGGAAGAAATATTTTGTTCTTTAATTTGTTTACTTCATCATGCTGTACTTCAGGCTATGCAATAGTATGTTCAGCTACTTGTCAGCATGTCACTCTTCATGGTTCCTTGTGTCTAATGTGCTACAATGAGTGAAGCATTGACAAATGATTATTGAGTCATAAATTATCTGTTAGAAAAACCATTATGGACAAGCAAATTAAGTTTTTTTTAAAAAGGTCACACGGTACAAGAAATTACACTGTAAATGACCTTTGTAATATTTCCACATAACACTTCATAAATCAAAACCAAAATGAGATCATGAGGATGCAGTGGGGATAAGAGCAAGGCTTTATATGCAGAGGGCTGGGTGCCTGGTTTAAAGCAGATAACAACAATCATTCTGATTGAAAAATTACCATATTCTATTTTTATTCCGTAGAAATTCCTTAACATATTTTGTGGTATAGCTTCAGTTGTTTTGATAATTATTGACAATGGTAGATATTCTGATAGATATTTATTGCAAAATGCAGAAAGGAATGCACATAGCTATCTATTAACATTTTGACATTTTGACTCCAGTTATTCCAAAAGCATTGCAACTCTGTTGCATTCTCGAAGAAGTTTCAGCTAAAGCAGGTCAGTTTCATATGAGTTATAAACAAATACATTATCATTTCTATAGAAAAAAAAAAAAATTTACAAAGACTTGTATAGCCAGCAAAGAAGTGTGAACTAATAAAGTTTTCTTTACATTCATTGGAAAATTTTCCAGTGTTTAAAGTGTTCTCAGTGTCAGCATTTTTACCTCTAGAATTTAAGACCTTTTTGGAGTATATCTTAGGGTGTTTTTGTGCAAAGCACAGATGGTTGTTAAGTTGAATATTATTCACGATTGCCCTTTAAAATGGTGTTTGCATTTTTACATGTTTACATTTAATAAACCCATTTATAATATATGTGTATTGTTTACATGAATATGGTATGAGTATTGGTCCCCTAAGAACAGGACAGGCAAGCAAGCGACTCGTAATCATGGGTAACAATAGGTAGAAGAGGTGCAGTGTTTCTTTACTGCATTTTCTATATTCATATTTGTTTGTTTGTTTGTATACTTATTTATTCATCTATTTATTGCTTGGGGACAATAAAGAAGGCATTTTTATCTTAAAGAGTATCTGGATTCATTAGTGAACACTGAGATAGTTAAACCAAAGCTGATGAGCACACAAAAAGGGTTTTGTAGTTTGCAACACAACAAGCTGCATTTTTATGTCTTATTAAGTTCAAGGGAATGACAGAATTAGGGGTTGACGCAAATGTTTCATGTTCAGTCTGCATAAAGATGTGGAAAATCTTGCTAGCTAAGTGTAATTTTCCAAGTGTGAAGGGTTTTCACTACCACATTTACTGTCAATCAATAAGAGCATTATTTATTCATGTATAGGATAATTGTTCATTTTTACAAGGAATTAGAAATTATTCACTCTAAGATGGTAAGGACTGGGTGAGTATAATGACCTAAACTGATATGTGCTCTGATGTTTTCAGTTTGCAAGGCGATTCTGAAGTGTTTATCAGGGAAGTTTTGCAACGGAGAGCTCATTGGAATTATGGGGCCTTCTGGGTCTGGCAAGTCCACCCTCATGAATATTCTTGCTGGATACAGGTGAGTGAGAGTAAAAGAAAGAAATATTCTGATATTCAGATCTAGTTGTCTGTCTTTTTTTTTGTTTGTTTTGGTAGCACATCATCCATTTAAATGAAAAAAAGTAATGCATATTGTAATACATTTATTCAGTGCTATATTTCCCAGTGGTCCCTGTACCTGTTTACTTTACCCCAGTTGCCCCCATAACTGCTTAATAACCATTATCAGTTCAACACAGCTGGTCTTTAAATATGACAACTGTTTACTTTGAATTTTTTTCTTCATTTTCCTATATTTGCTCACTACACTTTTCCCCCATTTCTTTACAATTTATACAATTTAATTCTTATATCAATTTAAGTGTGTACCAGACGTTCTCTCTCTCTCTCTCTCTCTCTCTCTCTCTCTCTGTCTCTCTCTCTCTGTCTCTGTTTCTCTCTCTTAATTGTTTAGATACACTGGTATGGAGGGTCAAATCCTGGTAAACGGGAGACCGCGTGACATTCGCACCTTCGGGAAGATGTCCTGTTACATTATGCAGGATGACATGCTTTTGCCACGCCTCACCACACAGGAGGCCATGATGGTAAAACGGCTCATTGGGGGAAAAAAAAAACATCTTTCCTTATCTCACACATTTCTTCAGTCTCCTCTGATGCACTATTCACATTCTCACTCTCACTTCTCACTCTATGTCTTGCAGGTTACAGCCAACCTTAAGCTAAATGAGAAAATGGAAGTAAAGAAAGAATTGGTGAGTGAAACAGCCATGGTTTATGTTTGCACCATCTAATCTGAAATGAAGTACAGCAACCACACTAAAACAAAGAAATATATTTTGTTATATGTCTATGTTTGTGTTGCAAACTTCACAGATTTGAATTTACAAAAACATTTGATTTGACTTTGTGACAGGTGAATGAGATCCTCACTGCTCTAGGCCTGCAGGAGAGTGCACACACTCGTACACACTCTTTATCCGGAGGTCAACGAAAACGGCTGGCTATTGCAGAGGAGCTGCTTAGCAACCCCCCTGTCATGTTCTTTGATGAACCAACTAGGTGCATTTACCATTTTTATGTGTGATGTCCATTTTTAATAACTGATCATTTTATTATCAAGACCTGCACTGCACATCTAATCAGCCAGTTATGCGACATCCATAAATCCATACATACAAGTATACAGATCAAAGGTTACGTTGACATCAGAATGAGGAAAAATGTTATCCCATTGACTTTGATCATGGCATTGTTGTTTGTGGCGTTATTAAGATTTTACATTTACATTCACATTTATACATTTGCGGCATTTAACAGACGCCCTTATCCAGAGCGACATACAAAAGTGCTGAAAAAGTGGCCAGTATGTGTACATAACAATGACTGAATTTTAGGCAAATATGATGTTTTGTAACCAACTATATATTTTAAAAGGCATTATTGAATGTTTTTACCTAGCATTTACACTACTGTATTTGCATCTATTTGTGTGTGTGTGTGTGTTAGTGGTCTAGACAGTGCAACCTGTTACCAGGTGGTTTCTGTAATGAAGTCACTTGCTCTGGGTGGAAGAACCATCATCTGTACCATTCACCAGCCCAGTGCTAAACTTTTTGAGATGTTCGACAAGGTACTAGACACTATTCAAATAAAAAAGTAACACAATGTATAATAATAATAATTATAAAGAATGATTTGTGTTTGTAGCAGTTAGACTGAAAATAAAAACTCTAGATAGTAAGCATAAGTCTGGGCTGTGGTATTTTCATACAGATTGACTAGCAATTCTAATTATAACATTAGTGATTAATTAATTATGCAGGGATGTACCACAGAATGCTACATCAATATTTGTCAATACTACAATTAAAAAATAAACTAGGGATAGTGATAGTTTTTATGTATTAATTATATAATATTGGTAGTGTCTAATCTGCTGCCTGCTTTTGTTGTGCTCTGTGTTGCAGCTGTACATTCTGAGTCAGGGCCAGTGCATATACAAGGGCACAGTCCCATATCTCATTCCCTATCTGACGAAACTGGGTCTTCATTGCCCTACTTACCACAATCCTGCAGACTTCAGTATGAACAGTTTGTGTGTGTGTGTGTGTGTGTGTGTGTGGGTGTGTGAGTGAGTGAGTGAGTGTGTGTGCAGCAATGTGATATACAGTAGTAGTAAGTTAGTTTCATATATTAGCAAACTCCTTACACATCACTGATGACCTCACCTTGTCAATCTACACCAAAAATGTTCAGCCAGAGACTCTATTTTCTGGAGAAGCGCACTAAGTTTATATTCTTAGCAACTCCCTCCTGCTCTACCACATAAATCATACTGATTGGTCTTTCTAGGGAAGGGGTGGCCAACCAGTCAGAGACCGAGAGCCACATTTTTTACTGTGTTACCACAAAGAGCCACATCATACACATGGGCACACATGAACATCACCCATCCCTTCCTCTTTTACACACACACACACACACACACACACACCTCTGCTCAGCCAGATTTAATGTAAATGTCACACACCAACATAATGACAGAAATTGACTCCTACAGTACTAAGACCACAGGACAGTCATTGTCAACAATGAACATTGTGTGCACTGTCTCACACACACAAACTCTCAGTTCAACCAAGTCCACAAACAAAAATATAATAATTTACAATAGCGGTTTTCTTTTACTATGCATGTTACTTAGTGGGACTTTTGGCATTTCTTGCCTTGAACAATCCCCTTCAAATCTGCGTCGTATTCCGTTGTTGCCACTCGAAGCAATTCTTTCACATGGGTGTCAGTCAGAACAGATCGATGTTTTGATTTCACGTGTTTCAGGGTAGAAACAAGGCCTTTGTGTTTTTTTTTTAATGTGCGTGTTCACTTCGCTTGAGTTCAATACAGTATTTTCGTCAAATGCGCATGTGCGTGAGATGAATGTACCGCAGGGGTGGGCAATTAATTTTTTACAAGGGGCCACATGAGAAACCTGAATTGTGTCAGAGGGCCACACCAACGATAATGTTTTAGGGATGCACCGAAATGAAAATTCAATTCAAACGGCAATGAAATCCATAATTTTTATGCATTTTGCCTCGGCACCATCACTGAAAAACTTTACTGCCTTTTCAACAACGTGGCAGGGGGCTCTGTAGTGCCCCCTGTAATTCAAAAACAAACATTTGTGCACAGATCGGGCAATTATGTAACCAACAGGCGCCACGGAGTGTGTCAGTCACAAAAGGTGGATTTTTTTTACAGTTGCATGTGGTGAACTTTTAAATACTCCTCCCAGGATATTCATGCGATTGCCACCAAACTTAATCACCATGATGAGACATTGTTGATGATAAATTGCAAAGGGATTTTTGATATCTCGAACAGTGCTGCCATGGCGAGGCGACAAATTTATGGCGATTTCAGGGAAACAGGTAGTGTCTAATATCTAAAGCAAATGGATCAGTAACAACATAAAATAGTCCACTGATATTTACCCACTTGATGCACTTGCCCATTGTTTTCTGGGAGGCACCATATAGCGATACACAAACGTGCTCGGGCCCGCCATCGCTGCTTGCAGCTATATTTTATGATTGGCCTCCCGCGGGCTGGACAGGGACGTACAAAGGGCCGGATGTGGCTGTAGTTTGCCCAGGTCTGATATACCGCAAAATTCCCAGTAGGGGCAAGCTCATTTAAGTCTTAAAAATACCGTATTGGACTCAAGCAAAGCGAACACGCAAATTAAAAATCAAACACACACAAACTTCGATATGAACGTAAGAGCCGCATGAAACCAGCCAAAGAGCCACATGCGGCTCGCGAGCCGCGGGTTGGCCACCCCTGTTCTAGGGTATAGTTGTAGATTTGTCAACAACTGTATGTCTCTCTAGACATCGGTTAGAATAACATACAGGATATCGTCTTGACACAGTAACCGAGGAAAGCTCGGAGTCATTTGGAATACAAATAGATTCCATGTCTAGCAATTGTACTCTTTGTGTATGATTATTTACAGACAACCTGTATGCTAACCAATTGTCAGGGTTTCCCCTGCCACGCCCCCTCGGTGGCTGTCAGGGATACCCCTGCCACGCCCCCCTCGGTCACAGTCACGCTGCCTCCGCTATGCCGTGCCGTTTGATCCCCGACAGCTGTGCCTCGTTAAGGAATAGACAATATAAACTCACGTTCTCGAGTCACAGGCTGTCGGTTCTTGAATGTCTTGCTGATCATTTCGTGGTTCCGCGACCCCGCAACCGCCAGCCTTCCCACTGGTTCTGTCTCCAGACTCAGATCCCGTGTGGATTACACTTTGCCGTTAGAGTTACTTACATTTGAGGTTTTGCTTTCTGTTGGACATTTACTCTCGTTGTGAATTACTCGTCCCGAGCGGATATTCTTTGTTTGTTTTTCGTCACGGCTCATGAGTGTTTTTGGTTGAACTGCTTAATAAAGACAAAGATTGAGTTATTTCTGCTTCTGCATCATCAGCCTGACACCAATAGACTGGATGTCGATGTATATTCATTTTCTAGTGTTACGTTACTTTACAAACTTTTTTTGAGCAAAGTATTTTGTGTATGTAACTTTCCCCATGTACATATAGTGTACATATGATATACTGCATTTAAGCTTTACAACACCGGCAATGTGTGGATTAAATCTGGATGTGGGATGAGTGTGTCTGGAACCTTTTAGCCATTTAGTTTTTATGAGCAGTATTATCATAAATTACATCTTCTGTTTATCTACTCTCTAAATTTTGTTGACAGTAGAAACCCTCTACATCTTTCCTACAAACTCTGTGCTTTCATGTGTTCTACAGTAATGGAAGTGGCATCAGGAGAGCATGGTGATTTAAATCCCATGCTCTTGGAGGCAGTGCAGACTGGCATGTGTTCAGAGGGTGAAAACATGGACTCTAGTGACAACAGTGATACCACAACCTCCTGTCCATCACAGTGTAACAACGTGAGTGGCACATGCACTCACTAGTGAACAAACATTATCATCCCTGTCCATTGTGCCTCTCTTCCTCACACATGTTCTCTTCTGTTTGGACAGGAGTCAGGACAAATTGAAAAACATACCTTTGCCACCAGTACACTCACACAGTTCTGCGTTCTTTTAAAACGAACCTTATTAACTACATACAGAGACATGGTAAGATTTTTTTAACCTTTACAACATGTTAAATAGTTTGATATTTTTGAAAATGTGACAATATTTTCATTTTCATAGTATGGGATCTCTTTTTGTGTGTCCAGATGTTGAACAGCATTAGAGTGATATCACATTTGTTTATGGGACTTCTGTTCGGTCTGCTGTACCTGAACATTGGCAATGATGCCAGCAAAGTGATCAGCAACACCGGATTCCTCTTTTTCTCCATGCTCTTCATCATGTTTGCTGCATTAATGCCCAATGTCCTTACATGTAATTACTGGGTTGTGCCTCTTTTTCTGTCTGTCCTTTTTTTTTTTTAGGGTCATTATTAATATTAATGGGTTATAGTGACTATATTAGTTATAATGTGCAATTTTTTCGTTTAATTGGCTAACTTTGTGCTACTTTTGCAGTTCCTCTGGAGATGTCAGTCTTTATGAGGGAGCATTTTAACAACAGGTACAGTGTAAAGGCTTACTACCTAGCAAAGACCATGGCTGACATTCCATTCCAGGTATGGCATTGAATCATTTTTTTTAACTTGTATTATATACTCTATCTAACTAATATTCTCTATATATCAATATATGTAAGACAGGATGCACACTCTCAGATAAAATATATAATATACCAAATTATATAAGATTTTTTGAAGACCTGACTGGAGTTCAATAAAAAGGGGGCTCAGATATGATCACCACACTCACCTTAATAGGTGGGGTTATGTTGATTTAATAGGATCTAAAAAAGGTACATGGTGAGACCCAGGTAGCTGTAGTGCTGCTGAATGATGTGCCACAGTATGTCTGGCTTCTAGATTGTTCATAGACTGTAATGATGGACTGTCATTCACTAGGCCAGACTCTGCTTAGACAAGGGAGCACTGTGTGACTTTATTATAGAGGTGTTAGCTCAGTGGTTAAGGCATCGGACACTGGATAAAATCCCAGCACCATCAAGCTGCCACTGCTGGGCTCTTGAGCAAGACCTTTAACTCTCACCATGCTCGATGGTAAGTCGCCCTGGAAAAGGGGGTCTTCTTAAAAAGCTATAAATGCAAATGTGGATAAATAACTATGAGAAATTTTGAGTGAATTTCATGCAGCTAAAGTAGTACTACAAATCTTGTAATGACACATTCTAAAGTTTGACTGGATGACAGTTACATTCTAATGTAAGGAATGTACTCGACAATGTACTTGACTTGAATTTAGAGCCCTACAAGTAATTTGCCTTGTTAAAAATGTTTTAACATGTAACCTTGGATTCAACAATAAGCTTGTTTTTGAACCGTTAGATTACCAGCCGATGCAAATGGGCTGTTTTAATGTTGCCAGTTTGAAACCAGAATCCAGTATGGGTTTATCTAAAAAGGCCTTAAGGGACTCTTAGGCAAGGTGTGAGCCTATATCTGTAGGGAGCCATCCTAACTGCTTACAGAGTTACTGCATATAGTGTCCAGAATGCAAAGCCATTTGTGCTAGGTTTATAGCGTTCATGATCATTTCCTGAGCTGTTAATGACATAGCAATCAGTCTGTACACCATTCCATGATGGCCTGGCCAGAGGTGTCATACCTCCCCATTCATGTTTGATGTCAGTGTGTGACAGGGACAGTGTCAACTGCTGCCCTGTTTCAGGGATCTCGAGTGAAGTTTTGATTGATGCATCATTGGAGGACGTGAGAATGCATAGAGTAGGCCATGAGGTCAGTTGTGGAATATTGAATTGCCTGTTTTTGAAAAGCTAACCCTCTAAAAACATCTGTTCCACAGTGATGATGGCACGAATGGTTCACATATCTAGCTATATTAATAGATAGACATAACTTGCTCGTATTTGTAATTTAATAATAGATTCTAAAGAACTGGACAAGGACCACTGTCCTTTAGAACAACCTGGAATAGAATCTGGAGTGGCTACTTGATGAAATTGGTTTGCATCTTACCGGCCACCCCTATTCTTCATAGATGTGCATTTCAATGCTTTATAGTGGTAGACAGTGTATTTTGGTGGCCAAACCACTGGTGAGTCGTGGCATTAGTCCAAATAGGTTGGCGTTTGGAAACTGGCGTGCGATATGTCAAAACACATGAGACAGTGGGGGGAGTTGCACCCTGGGTGAATTTCCGCCATCACATAACGTCATAGGCCACGGCCACCGCACAACCCTATCAGCTTACCTTGTCGCCAATCCTGATACGACACGACGTGTGGCACCTCGAATCTCCAATGGAGTGCCAAATTGGTTTTGTCTGTTACATCACATGGGTGGGAACGCGTAAAAAAACACAAAACGGCAAAACTCCTGCAACATGCACGAGAAAGAGTGGGGTTTCCTATAAACCGGGGGGGGGGGGGGGTGAATTTTCGCCATTACGTGACGTTATAGGCCCCGGCCACCGCGCAAACCTACTAGATTACCGTGTTGCCAAACCCGCTACGACCCGGACGTGTGCCGCCTTCAATCACCAATGAAGTGCCAAATCGGTTTTGTCCGTGATGTCTTGTGGGTGGGAACGTGTAAAAAACACGAAACAGCAAAACTGGCCACTGGTTTTTTTTGCACCTTACAGGCAACAGGGGGCTTGTAACAACTCATTTCTCACTGTCAAAATAACCACACTAAAAATCTCTCTCCTGTTGAATTTCTTTTTCGCCCTCTCCACCTGCCTCCTCACACACAGGTCATATGTCCCGTAATGTACTGTAGTATAGTGTACTGGATGACAGGTCAGCCTCCAGAAGCGGTCAGATTTGTTCTATTCATGGCTCTGTCCACCTCGACTGCCCTGGTGGCTCAGTCTCTGGGCCTCTTTATTGGATCTGCTTCCACTTCCCTCCAGGTGGGTCAATACATCACAGATACACATACATAAATACTGATACACATACCATTACATGAATAAGCTTAAACTTTCAATAATATTTTCCGAGCTCACTATTTCTCATTGCAGGTAGCTACATTTGTAGCACCGGTGACAGCCGTTCCAGTCTTGCTTTTCTCTGGATTCTTTATTAACTTTGACACCATGCCAATATACCTACATTGGACCACCTATCTTTCTTATGTCAGGTCAGTGGCAGCTTTCATAATTATAATGAATCAGTTTTGGCACAGGACTAATTTGTACAGCCCACTCATCACCATTTAGTATTTTAGAGCTGGTGATTTGAGTTACATTGAATCCATATATCTGGAGACAAAACAAATTTTTTTATATATGCTGCAAAATAAGTTCTTGATTATACCATTGCAGCCACAAATCCATATGTTTTGATATAAAAACATTTTTTATGATTGTGACTATTGAGGTGACACTTTTTAAATATAAATATATGAATTTAAATATCGAATATAAATCTAAAATTAAATGTTTGATTCATATGTTTGTTATTTTTTGTCCACTGCCCTTTCAGTGTTTAATTGGAAAACTGTGCAAGCTTGCCAACACTTTATGCTTCTGCTTATTTAATAATGTCAATCAATTAAAGAGAAACTCTCATCCTGAAGTCTTTCCAGTATTAGAAAACTTCAGAGAGCTTAGAAAATTAATTTATTAATTCATGATGAAAATTCATCAAAACCTTTTGACTAACCTGAATCAAGACTTCCAGTCAAGCTACAATCTAATATATTTTCACTTATACTTTTACAGGTATGGCTTCGAGGGTGTGATCCTCTCCATTTATGGCATGAACCGAACAAACTTGGAGTGCGCAGGCATTGTCTGCAAGTTCCAGAAGCCAGAAGAGGTGTTGCAGCTCATGGACGTAGAAGACTCAAAGCTCTATGTGGACTTCATAGTCTTAGGGGTTTTCTTCCTCATTCTTCGGGTCGCCACTTACCTAGTGCTGCGATACAAAGTCAAGTGTGAACGTTAGGACATGTCATCAGCTTTTATGCTTGTTTTAATTTGAACAAACCCACACATGGCATTATGTTTCAGATAACAATTATATTGTGGAGACAAAACTGTGCAATGTTCACCAAATTCTTTATTCAATTAAAGAGAATAAAAATAAATTTTTTGCATGATGATAGATTTAAGTTTTTTTTATTGCTTCAGTTTCTTTCAATTAGATAATATTCGAAAGGTCGGCACTAAAAATGATAAGCCCGGTGTCGTCTTTTGCACTTGCAAGCACTACTCAAGAAATGTCACATTCTAGTTCTGTAAATTCTGTTCCTGTTAATGATGCATTCTGTAAAAATGCATCATTAACAGTGTAATATCTATCCAATATTACAAAATATTTTACATCCAGGCTCTTCTCCACCTGCTCCCTGCTCTCACCACCAATCACAATATCATCCGCAAACATCATAGTCCACGGAGAATCAAGTCTGACCTCGTCCGTCAACCTGTCCATCAACACTGCAAAAAGGAAAGGGTTCAGAGCTGATCCTTGATGCAGTCCAACCTCCACCTTGAACCAGTCGGTCGTGCAGTTGGAACGACACACTGGTTCAAGGTGTAGTGACCATCTGGAGGCATCACCGACTAAAGAAAGGACGTCGTGAATAAATTTGTGTTGTGTTAAAAGTTTTCATTTCGCCCATTTTATATTTATGTTAATAAAAATGGGCGAGTTCTCAGTGAATCATAAATAATTAAGAGAACAACAAAATTCAAATGAATGCAATCGTTGTTTCTATTCTATATTCTGTATATTATTATATATTTAAAATTATGTAGCGCCCCCTGCCCTACTTAGTTGTGTTAAGTCTAAGCTCTTTAGGGTGGGGCGACGGGTTCAATAACTTGGGGTCTCTCGACCATAGAAATGAAAACACTCTGATACCTAAACTCTGAAATAAACGATAAAGAACCATTCGTAAAAAAAACAGTTTTGTATTTATTTATTTTTTTTGCTATATAGAATATATTGAGATATGAATTATAATATTTATATTTATACATTTAAGTAATCAAGTTGACATATGAATAATGATATATAGGTATGAATAACAAGTCAATAGGTATTATAACAAAAATTACTGTCCAATCCCTTACTGAATAAACAACATAAACATTTCAAATGTAATAATACACAAAAAAAAAAAAAACCCAGCAATGAATATGCACTCAAATGAAAATCCTTAAACACTCTTACTGTTAAGTACTTTGGTAACAGTGCAACTGCAATTCTAAATCAACACTTATATCACACCAAAGTATAAATCTTAACATAAAATATTAGTAGGCCCATTCACACAAGCAAACACTCACTCACACAACCCCCCGATGCAGGCCTGTGTCGTTGCTGGTGTGCGTTGTGGCCTTTGAAAAAGTTTAAACTGGCCTCCTCACTCAAATGAGCTAAAACAAAGCCAATAACATGTACCTGTGCTCCGGTGATCACTCACAGTCTAAGCGGAGAACTCACACACGATCCTCTGCAAATAGTGCTACGTTTCCCACGATCCAAGGCAAACCGAACAGTCTTGATGAATGCACGTGTTCACCGAGTGCTTTTCACTCGCCCGATCACAACCTGAACTCAAACTGATCTCTCGAAGGGTCCAACTCAAGGTATTGAATAGCACAACGCCACTGTAATATGCAAAATGCAGTATATCAGTCCCGTAACATTACGTATACGCCCTCTGTATCAACACAACGGGCGGTTTCCACTCAAAGGCAAAAAAAGTCTCACCAACAGTTGATAAGACGAAAACCAGTCCATTAACACATCTCCTGGGTTAACATTTATGCATAAACAAACAAACAAAACACTTTTACAAAGAAAACCAAACCAATATAACACACGTTTAGCGGTTATTTTACTTTTTCCAGGCACGAGCGATTCTGCTCCCGAACTCTCTCGAGCGCGACTCGTCTCTCTTTCTCTCATTTGATTGACTCATTATCCACCAATCACATTACACTCTCATATGCATAGTTGGGTATAAAATAATTAACCTCCAATCACAAAAAAAAATATATAAAAATAGGTAGTAACCAGCACATGTCTTCCAGGTGCATTTAAACCAAACTTTAGTGACTACAAGGGGTTTCCTAACTCTTTTGCCGCCATTGAAGAATTAAAGGGATACACACTAATTTTCAGATCACATAAAAAATGTTAATCTCTTTAAACACAAATTATCTGAATAGTGCAGTTATTTAAAATGAGCTTTTAAATAATTATGACTACAGCTTTTATATACACATATGTTTAATAAAAGAAACCTAACTAGTAAGAGGGTTACACTCTTATTTTCTAACTCCTCATGCCCTCATGAGGCAAAAAAAAAATTCTACATCTGAACTACTGTTCTGACAGCAGGGCAGGGGTTGGAAAGGACACACTGGGGACACCATACAGTGTTGCAGACTTTTTTTTACCTGACTCTTTTTTATTTTAAGAGCATCTTCAATATGTACGATCATCCCTTGATTAATAACTGTTAATGGTCTATCTGAGGGTCGGCCTAATTCATCATAGGTCAGTCTAACCAAAGGCTTTCCGAGATTTGTGGCACACTGAAGGTTCTGGCTCATGTTCAGAGACATTCTCGGGACCATTGTCTCCCCCTTCTAATTCATGACCCTCTGCCACTTCCATAAGTTGATCAGGAAGTATTCCTGGGTCATCTTCTGTCACACAATCTCTTATCACACACTCCTGGCCCTTGATCATTGTCCTGACAGACGGTTTCTTGCTCTACTGTAAGCTGAGAAGTCGGCGGCCTACTTAGTACGCTGACTGGATCTGGGCGGTAGTACCAGAGATCGTCATCATCACTTTCGGAAGTATCCACTTTCTCACATTCAGCAAGAGAAACATTTTCCTTCACCAGTTTATTTTGTCTCTTTTTAACTGTTTGCGCTCTGGTTACAGGTGGTTGCATAATTTTGTTCGAGTCATCTGACCTAAACAGTCTCACATTGTCTCCAATGGGTAACAGGTGATTTCTGTGAATAGTCCTCTTACCTCCCATTCCACTTTCAGGCCATAGTCTGTATACAGGTAAGTCTTTTAACTTCTCCGTGAAAACATAGGGTATGGAATTCCATCGGTCTTGGAGCTTGTGCTTTCCAGTGAAGGCAAGGTTTTTGATGAGCACTCTATCTTCTACGGTAAGTACTTGGTGTTTCACTTTTTGGTCATAGAGTCGTTTGTTTCATTGGTGATTTTTCAGTGCAGTCCCAGATGCTAACTGATAGGCTTTCTGAAGTTCAGACTTCATTTTCTCGACATATTGCTGGTGTTTAATTCCTCTCTCACCGTCTGTAAGTATGCCAAAACACACGTCGATGGGCAATCGAGCCTCTCGTCCAAAGAGCAGGTAATAAGGGGAGTAACCAGCCGCCTCGTTCTTTGTACAGTTGTACGCATGTACAAGCAAACTCATATGTTGACTCCACTTACTCTTTTGGGTTGGATCAAGGGTTCCAAGCATGGAGAGGAGGGTTCTGTTAAAGCGTTCGGGTTGTGGGTCACCTTGTGGATGGTAAGGTGTTGTCCGTGATTTGCGGATTCCTAACATTCCTAGGAGCTCTCGTATTAGTCGGCTTTCAAAGTCCCTTCCCTGATCAGAGTGAATACAGGAGAGTAAACCATAGTGAACAAATAACTTTTCCACAAGGACTTTTTCCACAAGCACTGCTCGCTGGTCTTTGGTTGGGAAGGCTTGAGTGTAGCGGGTGAAGTGATCAGTTATTACAAGCACATTGGAAATGCCCTTGGAGTCAGGTTCTAGGGACAAGAAGTCAATGCACACTAGGTCTAACAGACCATTGCTGGTAATATGGTTCAACGGGGCAGCCTTTGTAGGGAGGGTCTTCCTAGTAATGCAACGACCACAGTTCTTGATGTATTGTTCTATGTCTGTGGTCATACGTGGCCAATAGAAGCGATCTCTTAGTAGCTCAGTGGTCCGCTCCACTCCAAGATGACCTGATTCGTCATGTAAAGACTGTATAACTACAAGGTGGTACAAGCTGTAGTTTTTCTTTCCCACACTGGCGTTTACTGACTCTGTACAGAAGGTTGTTCTTAATGACCAATTTTGGAAACTGACGCTGTAGAAATGCAAGGCTTGGGTCTGAACCTTTTACAGATGCAGATGCTCTGCCACGTTCAATGTCTTATTTTACTACACTTATGATAGGATCTTGTTCTTGTGCCTTCTTTAAGTCTGAATTGGTCAACTGCTCCATCTGTCCCATTTCCAGCTGAGTAGGATAGGAGTATGCATGTGGGACGCTATCTGATGGAACACCTAGCTGGTCTACAAGCCTGGTGGATTCATCATCCCAAGGAAGACTGGCTAACTGACATATAGCTTTTACACCAGATTGTGGAATCTGAGTCTATAAGCTAGGAGCATCATCACTGACAGGGCAATGGGATAGCACATCAGCATCAATGTTATGTTTACCTGGCTTATACTGGAGACTGAAATTATAAGTAGCTAAAGCTGCTAGCCAGTGGTGACCAGTTGCATTCAGCTTGGTACTTGACAGCACGTAGTTAAGAGGATTATTGTCAGTCCGCACAACAAACTGGGCACCATACAAGTAATCGTGATATTTATCTACGACCGCCCACATCAATGCCAAGAACTCTAGTTGGTGAATCGGGTAACGCTGTTCTGAGGAACTCAGCTTTCTGCTCGCAAAAGCCACGGGCCGAAGACCTTCAGGATGTTCTTGATTTAAGATGGCACCCAGACCACTCAGACTAGCATTGACATGGAGGACATAAGGCAGGGTTAGATCAGCAAAAGCAAGTACTGGTGCATGCGTTAGACAATGTATGATTTTCTTAAAAGCATCTGTGCAGTCTTTGTCCCATCGCTCACCGAACATTTCTCTCATTGTGCCGTAGCACGAAAAGTGTGGTTGTGCAGGGGAAAAAAATGGTGATGATGGAGAGAGTGGGCCAGTTTTTAGATCCTGGGTGTTTCCTGGTTTAAACTCCGAATGGCCTGCGGGAAGAAGCTCCTCCTCATTCTCTCTGTGTTCGCCTTCAGGGAGCGGAAGCGTTTCCCCGAACGCAACAGAGAAAAGAGTCCATTGTTGGGATGGCTGAGGTCCTTCACAATTTTCCTGGCTCTGGTCCTGCACCGTGTGCTGTAGATGTCCTGCAGGTCAGGGAGCTCAGTGTGGATGGTACGTTCGGCTGAACGCACCACCCTCTGGAGGGCTCGTCTGTCCTGCATTGTGCTGTTACCGAACCAGGAAGTGATGCTACCCGTCAGAACGCTCTCGATGGTGCAGGTGTAAAAAGTCTTAAGCACCTGAGAGGGTAGTTTAAAGTCCCTTAAGCGTCTCAGATGGTACAGACGCTGCCGGGCCTTCTTCACCAGGGTGTTGATGTGACAGGACCAAGACAGGTCCTGTGTGATGTGAACACCCAGGTACCGGAAACTGTCCACTCTTTCCACTGGAGTCCCGCAGATGTTTAGCTGTTGGTATGACCGCTCCTGCTTCGTGCTGAAGTCCAAATCAACTCCGTTCAGGAGAAGGTTGTTCTCCTGGCACCATCTCTTCAGGTTTTTAACTTCCTGTAGGTAGGCCGTCTCGTCGTTGTTGGAGATCAGGCCCACCACAACGGTGTCGTCAGCAAACTTGATGATGGTTGTGGAGTTGGAAGTGGCCACACAGTCATGTGTGTACAGTGAGGGTGGATGAGGTGTGTTTTCCCACCCGTACAGCTTGTGGTCTGTCCGTCAGAAAGTTCGAGATCCATTGACACAGCGGCAGGCTGAGTCCCAGGACCTCCAACTTAGAGGTGAGTGTGGAGGGAATTATGGTGTTGAACGCTGGACTGTAGTCCACGAACAACATCTTTGTGTAATTCCCATTTCTTTGGTCCAGGTGGCTGTTTGTAGTGTGGAGAAGATATGCAATTGCGTCCTCAGTCGAACGGTTCTGACGGTACGCAAACTGTAATGGGTCCAGTGTGTCTGGTAGTGATGCAGTGATGAAGTCTCTGACCAGTCTCTCAAAGCACTTCATCACTACTGAGGTCAGAGCTACAGGGCGGTAGTCATTGAGGCAGGCAGGCTGGGGTTTCTTTGGGACAGGGACAATAGTGGACTGTTTGAAGCATGAGGGGACAACAGCCTGTTCCAGAGAGAGGTTGAATATCTCAGTGAACACCGGTGCTAGCTGGTCAGCGCAGGCTTTCAGAACCCGACCTGTGATTCCATCTGGTCCTGCTGCCTTCCTGGTATTCACTCTCTTGAATGCCCTCCTCACGTCATGCTCCGAGATGGTGAATGTGTTTACCTCTCCGGCTCTCTCGGCGTGCACGCTGGTTGTGCCGCTAGCGCCGCTAGCATGGTTAGCTGCAGCCTCGAAACGAGCGTAGAAGGTGTTTAGCTCATCTGCCAGAGAAGCGTCCGCATTCACCATTCTGGAAGATGGTGTTTTATAGTCCGTTATTGTCCTTAGTCCCTGCCACAGGCTTCTAGAGCCACCTTGTTGGAACTGTGACTCTAGTTTACTCCCGTAGCGCCGCTTTGCATCCTTCACCGCTCTGCGAACACTGTAAGACGCAGCCTTGTATTCATCCATGTCCCCGGTGGCGAGCCCCGTGTTGTAGGCAGCGGAGCGGGATCTTAGAGCGTCGCGGATAGTTTTATCCACCCACGGCTTCTGGTTGGGAAACGTTCGGATAGTGGTTTTTTGCACCGTATCATCCGTTAGTTTCCCGATGAATCCCACAACCGCTTCCGTAAACATGTTGACGTCATCAGAGCTGCGCCGAAACATGTCCCAGTCTGCGTCATCCAAAGCGTCCTGCAGAGCGGCCACCGATTGGTCAGTCCAGCGCGCGACCTCCCTCTGAACCGGAGCTTCCTGTTTCAGCCTTTGTTTGTAAACAGGCATGAGGAAGATGGCGGCATGGTCCGATTTCCCAAACGGTGGACGTGATTGTGCCTTGTAGCCGTTCTTAAGTGTTGTGTAGCAGTGGTCCAGTGTTCTTTCGCCCCTGGTGGGGCAGGTGATGTGCTGGTAAAAGTTCGGGAGTGCGCGCTTGAGGTTGGCCTAGTTTTTAGTGTTGTCTAATGTTAGAATGATAAACCCCATGAACTCTAAGATTTTGCTTACGCAGAAAAGGAAAACTTGCTAATGTCTGTCCATGCATTGCCTTGGAAGATGTTGAACAAGTACCAGAACAGAAAATGTTTCAGAATGTGGCCATGAGTGGCAAGAGTTCATGGTGATCAAAATTTCATGAGCTTGCTCTGTTATCTTGATGACCTGTTGGTTTTCGGTAAAAATGAGGAAGAAAGTTTGCAGAGACTTGAGATGGTGTTTCGACGTCTCAGGGATCATAATTTAAAGCTGTCACCCTCGAAGTGTAGATTTTTACGGAGATCTGTGTAATTTTTAGGTCACTTCGTTTCACAGAAGGGCGTGGCTAGTGATCCGATAAAGGTGGATTCTTCTGTGGGTGTGTCTGAGGAACACTTAATGGAGGCTGATGGTGTCATTGGGTAAAAGTAGGTCCTTTATGGGGATGGTTATATATTATCAACAGGGTCGCATCCTTTGTTCTCCCTCAGGATCTCTCTCGGCCAGCATGGGTCCGGGTTTAAAAGCGGCGAAAGGTGAGTGTATTGTACACCAATAGATATAAGAGTGTCTCTGTCATATCTAATGGTGTCCATCTTGTGTAGATGGAAATAAAACTAGTTAAATAAAAATATAAAAATAAACAAAAAAGAAAAATCGTAGCCGGAGCAGTCGTGACGGCAGTTAGCAGCAGTGCATGACTTGGGTCAATCCCTACCTCACTACACCAGCTGGTAAGTTCAGTTTGAAGGAGAGGGTTACTTCTGAAAGCCATGCTTCAAGAGTTTACAAATAAGTGTAGGAAAGGGTTAATTTTCTTTTCCAAAATCAACTTAGTATTAAACAAAGTTTTAGGTCGTATTTTAGGGTACCACAGGAAAGAAGAGACTCCCCGTACGGGCCACCACTTTATGTAGCGCCCCCTGCCCTACTTAGTTGTGTTAAGTCTAAGCTCTTTAGGGTGGGGTGACGGGTTCAATAACTTGGGGTCTCTCGACCATAGAAATTAAAACACTCTGATACCTAAACTCTGAAATAAACGATAAAGAACCATTCGTAAAAGAAACAGTCTTGTATTTATTTCTTTTTTTGCTATATAGAATATATTGAGATATGAATTATAATATATATATTTATAAATTTAAGTAATCAAGTTGACATATGAATAATAATATATAGGTATGAATAACAAGTCAATAGGTATTATAACAAAAATTACTGTCCAATCCCTTACTGAATAAACAACGTAAAAAGTTCAAATGTAATAATACACACACACAAAAAAAAAACCCTCAGCAATGAATATGCACTCTAAATAAAATCCTTAAATCACTCTTACTGTTAACTATTTTGGTAACAGTGCAACTGCAATTCTAAATCAACACTTATATCACACCAAAGTATAAATCTCAACATAAAATATTAGTGGGCCCACTCACACAATGATCTCTCGAAGGGTCCAACTCAAGGTATTGAATAGCACAACGCCACTGTAATACGCAAAATGCAGTATATCAGTCCCGTAACATTACGTATACACCCTCTGTATCAACACAACGGGCAGTTTCCACTCAAAGGCAAAAAAGTCTCACCAACAGTTGATAAGACGAAAACCAGTCCGTTAACACATCTCCTGGGTTAACATTTATGCATAAACATACAAACAAAACACTTTTACAAAGAAAACCAAACCAATATAACACGCGTTTACTTTTTCCGGGCACGAGCGATTCTGCTCCCAAACTCTCTCGAGCGCGACTCGTCTCTCTTTCTCTCATTTGGTTCTCATTAACCACCAATCACATTACACTCTCATATGCATGGGTGGGTATAAAATAATTAACCTCCAATCACAAAAAAAAAAAAGATAAAACTAGGTAGTAACCAGCACATGTCTTCCAGGTGTATTTAAACCAAACTTTAGTGATTCTTTCGCTGCCATTGACGAATTAAAGGGACACACACTAATTTTCAGATCACATAAAAAATTTTAATCTCTTTAAACACAAAATTATCTGAATAGTGCAGTTATTTAAAATGAGCTTTTAAATAATTATGACTACAGCTTTTATATACACATATGTTTGATAAAAGAAACCTAACTAGTAAGAAGGTTACAATTATAATATCTATCCTATTTTTTGGAGAATAATATATACTATATAAATTACTATATAAATGCTGAACAAAATTATAAACGATTGGAGCATGTAGTGATGGTCTTGGAGATGATCACACCATCAACGCACTTGTCCCAGTCAGTGCATTTAAAACAGTCCAGAAGAGCAGAGGCGCCCCCTGCTGGCCAGGATTTCACCTGTTTTAGAATCGGTTTAGAGCGTGTGACGAGCGGTCTGTATGCTGGAATTAGCATAACAAAGATGTGGTCTAAGTAACCGTGTGTCTTTCCTCAATTCCTGCCAGGAAATCAGTGTTGTCTTCATCTAAACAGCCCCAGGTTTCACCCTGACTGAGTAGAAACTAACTGAGAGATTGAATTAAGAAAGGAAGGAGATTAGTGGCAAATGTTTTCTTATAGTTGTGAGGTGACTGATACACAAATCAGTTGGACAATGGATGGATGGATGGATGGATTTATTTCAGTAAATAATAAAAAGTTCTCATGTTTTATTATCTCAGTAAAAATTGTTCTGACCATCTGTCTGCGCTCTCTCTCTCTCTCTCTCTCTCTCTCTCTCTCTCTCTCTCTCTCTCTCTCTCTCTCTCTCTCCCATGATGGTCAGAAACACACAGATGGAAATGGGAGATGCTCCTTCTAGAATCAATGCAGGTGATGTTGCTCCCATCAGGTCCCAAAATATCAGTGAACCTCAGGGGGTGGATCCAGCCGGAAGTAAGTATCTCCTCAAATCAGATGCTGTTACAGAACCACTGTGTACGAGTGTGTGAATGAATGTGTTAGAGATTATATAGTAAATGACCTTGTAATCATGTATCATTTCATTATGTTGGAATTTATTTGTTTTATTCTTTCATGTTAAATTTGAATTTTCCATCTTTGCAGTTGATGTTGCTCCCATCAGGACCCTTCATAACTTTAGACCCAGACACATATAAGTATTTCCTCAAAGCAGATGCTGTTACAGATCCACCATGAATAAGTGTGTGAACGAGAGTGTTAGATATCATTCAACTAAAGAACATACAATCGTGTATTATTTCATCACGTGTAAATTTGTATATTTGATTATTTCATGTGAAATGCCGCTTTTGTCTAGTTTTATTTTGTGAGGAACAGAAACACACATAGTTCTACAGCGAAATAATCAGTTACAGAGTGGTGCCACATGGCCTTCATAAAGCTGAGTTACTTTTATCACTGGAGAGTTGATTTTCCTTTAACACAATAATTGCCTTCATTTAATAAAAATAATATTGTTCTAAAGATGAAAAAGGGGAAGATTTAAAGACTTTTGATATGTTACATATTTGATTCACATGAAACTACAATGAGTTGATATGTGAATAATAATGTGGCTGCATTCTAAAGACTTTGTGCTTCTTGTTTCTGCTGTTAAAGTGTGTGATCTTCTTCTTGTTTTTCAGATCTTTTGAATGAGGTGTAACTATGGTATGATCACCTCCAAACCTCACCGTCATCAGATTTAAAACAACAAAAATGAAAAATATGAGTCTCTGTCACACACACACACACACACACACACACACACACACACACACACACACACACACAAACACTCTCACTCCTGCTCACACTCCTTAAAACACAGGCATGATGAATAGGGTGAAGGATGTAGTCATTAATGTTCACATCCACAAGTGAGCTCTACAATCGGCTGCACAATCATTTTCACCAGGGTTTTGTTTTTCACCTTGTTTTGGATCACACACTCTCTGTGTGTCTCACTGAGCAGGTCCTCCAACTCAATCACTCTGTTCTCCAGGTTGGACCTCTGGATGTCCACCGGTGCATTGGGCACCTCGTCTTCTCCATTTCCTTGCTCAGAGAATCCTGAAAGTGCACTGACAAAATGCTTTTAGAGTTTTTGTCTTTAACACACGTTCAGACATTTCTGAAGACTGAACAAGAATTGAGAGAGACAAAAACATACTTAAGAAGAATAAACAAACACATCAGTTCTGCATAAAGCTTGAGAATTTGATTAAAGCGTTTACTGGTCTGTTCATCACATTTTAATAAAGTTTCATCTCTTTCGTATTACAAAAACTATCATTTAATGCTCAAATGATGTGAAAAAATCTTACGAGAAATCTGAACATTTGAAGGAAAATGTCAGGAATCCACCTGCCACACCTCCTTCAGAGGCTGTCATTGCCTCCGCGCGCTCCCAAGCTTGCAGCGCAAATCACGCACAGCTGAAGCGAGTTATCTACTCATCCCCAGCCTCCATATAAACCGCTCACTCACCCACACACCCTGTCCGTTATTGCATGTTCATGCGTGGTCGTGTAGGTTCATGGTGGTGTGCGTTCGCGTTTGTGCAAAGTCAGCTCATGCGCCCGGTTCCTCCAGCTTCTCACCAGGGAACTCGGGATAACCACGGCTGATCTCCATCTCCTCTCCCCCGCTTCGGAGAATGCCGTTCCTCATCAGAGTTTCCAGGAGGTCACCGTGCTGCTCCAGGCCCTCCAAGGCCCTCCAAGATAGCTCCGCTCCACCGAAGGTCCTCCAAGGAGTCTCCGCTGTGCTCCAGGAAAAGAGAACTCAGCTCCGTCCCGGGTGTCCACAGAGAGCTCCTCTCCGTTGAAGAGTGGCCCTGAGAGCTCCGTTCCCGTGTCCCGAGGAGAGCTCTGTTTGGCCCCAGGACCTCTGTGAGTGCTCGGCTTCATCCCAGGACCTCTGTAAATGCTCGGCTCCGCTCCAGGTCTCCAAGGAGAGGTCCTCCAAGGAGTCTCCGCTGTGCTCCAGGAAATCCAGGCTGGCTCCGTTTCATTCCAGGACCTCCAGGAGCTCCAGAACCTGCTCCAGAACCTTTGGGTTGGGCCGGCTTTATTCGAGCTGTCCACAGAGAGCTCCTCTCCATTCCAGAGGGGCCCCGAGAGCTCCTCTCCATTCCAGAGGGGCCCCGAGAGCTCCTCTCCATTCCAGAGCGGCCGCAAGAGCTCCTCTCCGTTCCCGTGTCCCGAGGAGAGCTCTGTTTGGCCCCAGGACCTCTGTGAGTGCTCGGCTTCATCCCAGGACCTCTGTAAATGCTCGGCTCCGCTCCAGGTCTCCAAGGAGAGCCCAGCTCCGCTCCAGGTCTCCAAGGAGAGCCCAGCTCCGCTCCAGGTCTCCAAGGAGAGCCCAGCTCTGCTCCAGGTCTCCGAAGAGAGCTCAGTTTCGCTCCAGGTCTCCGAAGAGAGCTCCGTTTCGCTCCAGGTCTCCGAAGAGAGCTCCGTTCCGTCCCAGGACCTCCGTGAGAGCTCCCGGCTCGCTTCTCTGGCAACAGAGCTGAATGGAGGGACTTTTTACGGAGCGTGGATCGATACGTGAAGTTGAACCCAGCCAGTTACCCCACAGAAGAAGCGAAAATCGCTTTCCACATGTCTCTTCTGACTGAGGAATCTTTCTTCCTTGCCAGAGAGCTGTGGAGCATGACTGAGGGCAAAGTCAGCTCAGGCGCCCGGTTCCTCCAGCTTCTCACCAGGGAACTCGGGATAACCACAGCTGATCTCCATCTCCTCTCCCCCGCTTCTGAGAACGCCGTTTCTCATCAGAGTTTCCAGGAGGTCACCGCGCTGCTTCAGGCCCTCCAAGGCCCTCCAAGATAGCTCCGCTCCACCGAAGGTCCTCCAAGGAGTCTCCGCTGTGCTCCAGGAAATCCAGGCTGGCTCCGTTTCATTCCAGGACCTCCAGGAGCTCCAGAACCTGCTCCAGAACCTTTGGGTTGGGCCGGCTTTATTAGAGGTGTCCACAGAGAGCTCCTCTCCATTCCAAAGGGGCCCCGAGAGCTCCTCTCCATTCCAGAGGGGCCCCGAGAGCTCCTCTCCATTCCAGAGCGGCCCCAAGAGCTCCTCTCCGTTCCCGTGTCCCGAGGAGAGCTCTGTTTGGCCCCAGGACCTCTGTGAGTGCTCGGCTCCATCCCAGGACCTCTGTAAATGCTCGGCTCCGCTCCAGGTTTTCAAGGAGAGCTCCAGAGAGTCCCCTAGAGTTATTGCCTCTGAAGCGAGTTATCTACTCATCCCCAGCCTCCATATAAACCGCTCACTCACCCACACTCCCTGTCCATTATTGCACGTTCATGCGTGGTCGCGTTTGTGCTTTTCCCTCTACATGCCTTCTTCTCTCGGACTCCTCGCTCATTCCACGCCCGCGTTTGCCTTCCCCAGTGCACCTCGGACTACCGTCGCTTCCCCGTCGCTTCCCCCATGCCGCGCTTCCTCCTTAACGATGTTATCGTTGAACTGCCGTTTGCCGGATTATCCCGATCTGCACTGGTATTTTGTGTTGGCTCTGCCTTTTGCTGAATAAAGTTTATGTTTGCCATTACTCCGGCTTCCGCCTCCGTACCTCACCTAACAGAAAACCTTTGTGTGGGGTTTTTTTTCCTTCGTTGGGCAGCATTAAACCGTCGCTAAGCACAAAGTTACCTTTTCGGAATTTCCTAAATTAAATACACAAATTGCATCAAAATACAACCCATGCAGTATTATTAGCACATTTATTCACATTAAATATTAAAATTGTGTTTTATTATGTTACTTAAAAGACCTCACCTATTGGTTAAAGTTGAATAAAATTGCTACCAGAAAACTCCTGTCCTGCTTAGAATCTCCGCAGGGGGTAGATTGAGAGGCAGAGCTTAACAGAGTAAAGTTAACAATGCAGAATTTAATCAATGAATCAATCTATCAATCAACCAATTAATTAATTAATTAATTACATTTAATTAAATTGAATACCTTTCACCAACACTAGGGGGTATCTTTCACTATTTGTTGTTGAGTTAACAGCTTAAGTGTAAATATAGAATAACACTGATTGATTAACACTGCTGATTTTACTGTGTAGTGCATATTATAACACTTAAAACAGAATTGCTTGTATGCAGAGATTGAATGCTACATTCAGTAATTTTCAGGACTCCACAGGATCACTGATTACAGAAAGTTACAGTAAATGTAACTTTGTAACTTGGATTGTGAGTAATGTGCTTTACGAATGCTTTGTAGGACGAGCAGAAATTTGTAATAAACTTTTCCTTGCATTACGAGCAATAACTTACATTGCGAACATCGAGGATCACAAAAACAACACGTGAACGGCTCACACTCAACTGAGACAGGGGTTTTTTTTCTCTCGCCATGTAAAGCAATGGGAGCTCAGTTCAGCTTCCCGTATATTTGTCATCATTCAGCGTGTATCCCTCATACAGGCAGCATTCGCACAAATGCACTATTTACTATATTATTATGACATTTTTTTTTTCCATTGCAGATTTTCCCAATGTAAATATTACTTAAGGACATATACAAAATTATTTTGTCTACATGCTCTATGTTTAATATGATTTTACTAATAATAAACACACATTTGCATACATCATTTATATTTGTCCATGCCCATGTTGAATTTCGATATTGCAGTGGTCAGCAGAATCTATTTATCTGACTGAAGATACATTGTTTACTGTTGCCATGGCATGCACATTGCATCTGAGAAAAAAAGAAAAAAATTATCAGGACTATCATGTGGTGTTGCTGCAGCAAAGAACAGGAACAAATCTGTCATTATGAACAATGTATCTCTTCAGACATGTATGATATTATTGACACGAGAGAAAATAGGATTTGCCATAAAGGCATCTCTTTTTATGAACCTGTTATTAGCCATGTGTGTGTTAGTGTCTGTGACATTGCAGAAATTGAAATACAATGTTAACATGTAGAAATGGCAGACAATCACCGTAAATTCCATGATATATAAGAGAAGAAGATAGAACATGCACTAGGCACAGAACAATAATATTACTATTAGAATCAGGTTTGACCCAACTCTCTATTATACAGAGAGATTAAGACTAAAGCATAGGGATGAGAATAAGCTGAGTACAGATGTTACAGACACCAGGTTGCTATTACATCTTTTTAAGGAGTGATCCCATTTCTAAATCATCATTTTCAGTCAGACCTGGCTATACTCGGTCAACACTATATGACAAAAAAATGGCAACCCTAATCTTGCAGGTGTACTACAACCTTGAATTCATCAGTGTACATTATCAAGTCCCCCCCTCACAATTTTATTGCACACTTGTCCACAGAGCCCAGTTCGAGGCAGCAGCATGTAGAGATTGTACAAGGACAAGTGCAATCATCACTTTACAGTACCGGTAATGAATAGGTGATAGTTTAACAGAACTTAGTGCTAGTAGTAATGATGATGTCACATTCCTGATTTTTTTACTTGTCGATTTTTTTTTTTCACACCACAATAGTGTAACGAATTTTGTAATGGAAAAGAAGATCCAGGTTAAGAGTATGGGTGTTGTCCTTGCTAGTGCATTCTCTTATGAAAAGCATGTGAGCAATATTACTCAGTCTGCACACTTCCATCTATGGAACATCAGTCTTCTTTGTCCGTTTCCCACATACAATTCCACAGCTATTCTCTAGCTCAGGGGTGTCAAACTCAAATTCACAGTGGGGCAAAATTAAAAACTGGGATGAAGTTGTGGGCCAAACTTAATATTTATTGAAAAATTGACTGCAATTGTGCATGTTTTAACATATTATTAACGATATATGGGCTTTAACAATCAGCTGATTAAAGTGTTTTCCCTATTTAAGGTGCGGGTCAATGTGCAAGGGACGTTACAGTGGGCTGCTGTAGTGGGCTGCTACGTATAGTGGGCTTTTCGCTTGTTGTGTGGTTTTCCTGTGCTATGTGCATCGTTTACACTGCTTTGATGTTGGCTTGATTGTCTGCGTTATCTGACTGCAGCTGCTCTGCGTTACATCATCTGTGCTCTGCTTTGCCTGCTTCGCTCTGCGTTGTTTGCTTCGCTGTGTTCAGCTAGGCATTGTTAATTTACGTTCCTGTTCTCTGGAGCTCTGTGTTACTTTCATTTGGCACCAGCTGATTGACATCTTGCTGCTCTTGTATGCTAACAGTTTCTTGTTGCAGCCTTTAACTACCTGCAGGATCAGCTGGACCGGGGGCATGTGTTTATTTCCAACGGTAGTGTGAGTAACTGATTTAGAAGTGGCGTGTTACAGGGGAGTCATTACCTGATTCATTGTGTCGTGATGTAATTACTTATTTTTTGCACTAGTTTTATTTTGTTTATTTTCCTAACTTTGTAAGTTTGAGGGTTCCCTACTTTAAAGGGAATCCATTCTTTTTAATTGCTATTCTTTTTATTAGTTTGAATTTGCGGTATAATGTTCTTTTTGGGTTTTTTTTTATTAAGAGTAGTGAATTTTCTAATTTCTTTTGTGATCTGTAAGTGCCTTTCCTTTGTTCATGTGCCTCTGTATGAATCAATTAACATGCAATGCTTGTTTTAAGTTGTTTTTTAAGTTACTTTTCTGTCTTTTCTTTTGCCTTCAGGAGTGGGGTGGCCAGTGGCAGCAGATTAGCATCTTGTGGTGGTGGGTTCCTTGCCTGATTGCAGTGCAGTGTTCACAGTGAGGTGTGCTGTGGTGCGTGTGTGCACGTGTGAGTGTTCTCTCTGCTTAGGACCCTGTGTGCTCTCTGCTTATGACATCGGGGTTTCTCCCACCCTGAAGTGTTTGTCTTCTGTGTTTTTTTATTATTTGATGTAGTGAATAAAATGTGATTATTTTAAATTAAGTTTTTTTCTGTTATTTACTTAACTCTGGTCTGATACCTGACCCAGTCGTGACGAATCTGTGTGCTTTAAGGTTGAGGGCAGTCCCGGAAATAGTATACAGGAAATAGTATACAAATTAGCCGGAAATAGTCGGTACAAATTATTAGTTGGTAATGCCGCATTTGGCATATAAATTACAAGTTGGCATCGCCACATTTGGCGCAGTCGGTACAAGTTATGAGTCCACAACGCCACACACGTTTTCCCTTCTCTCCAGATGTGTAATGTTAAACCTTTTCATATGGAAACAAACTTTGAACATTGAATCTGGAACAACCGAAGTTTAATATTTTAAACACATGAGAAATAAAATTTTAAATAAAGCACACATCAGTGGTATTCGTTTTTTATTTTGTCTCTATCTGTAGCCTTTCCAATTCCTTTTTAATGTAAAACCTTTTTCACAGGGCAACAACAAAACAAACAAAAATAAAAACAATTTCCTTCAATTGAAAAAAATGCAATCTTTCAACCATTAACAGTTCATGCCTAGGAGTAGAAAAAGTGCATAAAGACAACAATAAATTCAAGCTCAGATTTTACACTGATTTACTCTGATTGGTTGAAGTCAGATACCTGCATCTCTTCTTAGATACAAGTGCATCATGTCTGGGTTTAGGCTCTGAGCTGAAGAAATCCTCAGGATTGAGTGAAGATGTTCATCACTGAGACTTGGTGTTTTGCTCATCTTGATCCTCATCGTGTTACCTCATGCATTAATCATTGTAACTCTCTTCTGTTTGGGTTACCTGACAACCTTCTTCAAAAAACTCCAATTGGTTCAGAACTGTCGAATATAGAATAGAGTAAAAGATTCTGCTTCTCACTTTCAATACTTTTCATAATCTTGCTCCCTCATATCTCTCTGACTTGCTTCATACTTACATCCCAAAGCGTACTTTCAGATCTTCATCTGTTTACTATATTGTACCTTTGGTTCTATTAGTCATAATGGGGTCTAGGACAGTGGTCCTACAACAAAATAAAATATGACCAGCATAAAAACTGCTATTTTCCAAATATAAGAGAAGCTGTGCTGCTTTGTGTCTCCAAGGAAGAATATAAAGGAAATGACAAGGACGTGCTCATCAGTATGCTGATTCAACCTTTTCAGACCAAGGACAATACAGTCATACTGCAGAACAGAGGTCACCAACGTGGGGCCCGCAAGGACCACATGAGTCACCCGCGGACCTTTTCTAAAAATAGCTCACCATAGCGCCACCAACTAGTGATCTGTCCATTTACATTAATTTACTGTAAATGTATAGTTTTCCTCATGTACAATAACGATGAAATAAATCCAGAAAGCACATATTTGAAAAAAGTTTGTATATTTAATCTCTGTAAATTAAAAGGCATTTACTGTATAAACAGTTATCATTCATTACAATAATCAAGAAATATTGTATGAAAATATTCTCAATTCATAATACAGAGACAAATGTCTGTAGATACATCTTAATATTTTATTTTCCAGACATATTATAGTTTAACATTGTTGGACAGTAGAGCAATGAGCTCTACTGTATATTCTGTACTTATAAAAGGAACCTGCACATTCACAGTATTAATAATTGAACAGAAGCACTGTATGTCAAGTTAAATAAACAATCCAATTATAGAAAATAAGTTAGTGCATGCAAAAATACCTACATTAAATGGCAGTTGCTGTATACCTTTATACATTTACAATGACATTTTATCCAAAGCAACATACCGAATCCAAGTTAGTCTAACACAGTAGACATAGCAGTTTATATAAAAAATAGAAAAAAGTGACGTGCACTCTTTAGCTTGTTGAAGATCAGTCTCAGTGCCATAGACTGGATTAGCTGCAGAGGCTTGGTAGTAGATGCTGGAAAGTCTGCTAAGAGAGCAATACAACAGTCCAGTTTGGAGAGAAAAAGAGCTTGGACAGGGAGTTCTGTAGCATGGCCCAAAAGAAAGAGTCTGACCTTCATAATGTTGTACAGGGCAAATCTGCTGGATCGGGCCAGTGCAATTTATATATGCGTCAACAATAAGACCAAAGTTAGGTCAGCTGAAAACATGAGCAGTTCTCTCTTGGCAGGGGTGAGTTGATGATCATTTAACATACAGCAAAATACTTCTGTCCAGGAGGCAAAGATGAGAGCAGCAACTGTCGGGACTTTCAGCTGAAATGAGAGAGAGAGAGAGAGAGAGAGAAAGAATGTTATTTCAATAGTGTTAATATGAAAAGCCATGTTTCGAAATATGCAAAAGAAGAACAGTGCTCAGTTTAAAGGGATAGATCACCCAAAAATAAAAATTGTCATTAATTACTCACTTTCATGTCATTTCAAAACACATAAAACCTTCGGTTATCTTTGCAACACAAATGAAGGTATTTTTGATGATATCAGAGAGCCATCTGACGCTTCATTGACAACTGAAACGATACAGATCCAGGAACAGAAAAACATTGAATCAACTTCAGTATTGTGACGTTACGAGAACAGTTTTTTTTCGCAAAGAAAACAAAAATAACAATTTACTCAACTATTCTTCTTCTGTGACTTATGTTTTCTGCCAGTTTCACTAAGTATACATACGCTTTCCTCTAGTTGTAAACAACCGTAGATTACGTACATGCACATGCTTTCACAAGGCTATAAACAAGGTCAAATAAGACCTTGAATGGAAGACAAGAATAGCACAACCCCATATCAGAAAAAGTTCGGACAGTATGAAAAACTCAAATTAAAAAAAAGAAAGTAGTGATTTCTAAATTTACTTTGACTTGTATTTCATTGCAGACAATATGAACACAAAATATTTCATGTTTTGTTTGGTCAACTTCAGGTCATTTGTAAATATACATCCTTTTCAGTCATTCAGACCTGCAACACATTCCAAAAAAGTTGGGAGAGGAGCAATTTAAGGCTAGTAATGAGGTAAATTGGTTAAATAATCATGTGATTTTAAACAGATGATGTCAACAGGTAAGTGTTATGATTTGGTACAAAAGCAGCATCCACGAAAGATCTAGTCTATTAGGGGCAAAGATGGGCCGAGGATCGCCAGTTTGCCAACAAATACCTGAGAAAATTATTAAAACGTTTAAAAACAATGTTCTTTAAAGAAAGATAGGAAGATATTTGGATATTTCACCTTCAACAGTGCAATAACATAATTAAAAGATTTAAGGAATCTGGAGGAATTTCAGTGAGTAAAGGACAAGGGCGCAAGCCTAAGCTGAACAACCGAGATCTCCGATCCCTCAGGCGGCACTGCATCAAGAATCGTCATTCATCTATATGCGATATCACCGCATAGGTTCAGGACTACTTTGGCAAACCTTTGTCAAGTACCACAATACGTAGTTACATCCACAAATACCAGTTAAAACTGTACTGTGCCAAAAGGAAGCCCTATGTTAACAGTGTCCAGAAGCGCCGTCGACTTCTCTGAGCTCGGAGGCATCTGGGATGGACCATCACACAGTGGAATTGTGTACTGTGGTCAGATAAATCAGTATTTCAGGTATTTTTTGTGAGGAATGGACGCCGTGTGCGCCGGACCAAAGAAGAAAAGGGTCATCCAGACTGCTACCAGCACCAATTCCAAAAGCCAGGGTCTGTCATGGTATGGGGTGGTGTCAGTGCCCTTGGCAAGGGTAACTTGCACTTGTGTGATGGCACCATTAATGCTAAAAAGTACATAGAGCACAATACATTTTGTACATTTTGGAGCACAATATGTTTCCTTCGAGAAGACATCTTTTTCAGAGACGTCCATGCATATTTGAACAAGACAATGTAAAACCACATTCTGCACACATTACAAAGTCCTGACTGAGGAGGAAGAGGGTACGGGTACTTGACTGGCCTGCCTGCAGTCCCGACCTGTCTCCAATAGAGAATGTGTGGCGCATTTTAAAGCGAAAAAGCGACAACGAAGACCCCATACTGTTGCCCAGCTTAAGACTTGTTTGCAGGAAGAATGGGACAAATTTTCACCTGTAAAACTTCATCACTTGTTGTCTTCAGTCCGTAAACGTCTTTTAAGTGTTGTGAAAAGGAATGGCAACATTACAAAGTGGTAAATTCTTTACTGTCCCAACTTTTTTTGGAATGTGTTGCAGGTCTGAACGACAGGAAAGGATGTATATTTACAAATGACATGAAGTTGACCAAACAAAACATGAAATATTTTGTGTTCATGTTTTCTGCAATAAAATACAAGTCATAGTAAATTTTGAAATCACTACTTTATTTTCTGTGCTTTCTTTACTTCACTACACGTGTTTGCGCCCTCTAATGACGTCACATACACAACTTGGAATTTTTATACTACAAGTTATGTCACCTCTTGTAGACCTTATATAACAGGGGTGTCAAACTCAGGCCCGCGAAATCATAATTTTTGGCCCGCGGGATCATATCAAATGTGTATTAGAGCTGCCCGCCAGTGTATAGCGCATACACCGCTAACACTACAAATCCCAGAATGCTTTGTTAGTGCGCAGGCGCGTCAGTCGAGACCGCTGAAAAACTCCGCGTACTCAGCGCTGAATTTATCCGGCGATTTACCGACTTTAAAGCCCAGAAATGCAGATTGAAACTGTTTAGTAATCCGTTTGTGGTTGACGTGGAAAGAGCATCAACCAACCTCTAAATTTCCATATGAAAAGGTTAAACATTACACATCTGGAGAGACGAAAAACATGCACAATTGCAGTCAATTTTTCAATAAATATTGAGTTAGACACCCCTGTTATATAACATATTGTAACATCTAAGCTTTTAGCACATTTTTACAATCCAAACGATTCAATATGTAATGATAATTTACGTATCCAGCCAAGATCTACTCTCATTCAGTGTTTTGCCCTGCAGCTGTGATCATGTGACTGTACAAAATACTGCACGATTTAACTTCTAAACTACATTTAACAACATAAATGCGCAGTCACTATAAAATGTGCTTCACATGTTTGAAACGCGTATTTTAGTCAGCGTGATGTCTTCTGTAGTTTCCTCAGATTCTTGTAGTTTGCGATGTTTAGTAAAAAATCGCGTTATTATCTTAAACATTTCCCAGAGGAACAGCCTGAAACTAATTCAAACCGTTGTGGGCGGGGCTAATTCAGCGGCAACTTTGAAGTTGAGTCAGTATGCGCACGCGCGGAGCCTAACCTAAATGCAGCTTATTGTCACGTTGCTTTCTTCTATTACATTATTGTACATAACTGAAAAATAAACACGTAGTGTAGACACTGTACAAGTGGCACAAGCCAATTTGTTAAAATATATTATTAAATATAGGGTATTGTACCCATTTCTATGGGTTCTTTCTACAGTGTAATTTATATAAATGAAACGATTACATGTTAAATATTGATGTTATGTAATATTTTTTAAATGTGCACTCTTATCATCAGTATTACTTTTGTAAATTGCAACAGCTATCAAAGATCCTTAACACAAACACTTTGGATTTGATGACTTGAGTTCTTTACTGTTTAAAAATGTTACTGTATACTGGACCTTTGTAGTATTTCAGATTTAAGTTCTGTGTAATTGTTTAAACATTATATTGTATTATATTTTATTAGATTTTTGGATATTGTAGGAATTGTTACTGAAAAAATATAAACCACAAAAACCTAAATTATTAACTTTTTGTTTACTGGGACATGGGCCAATACCACATTTTAATTTCATAATAATTTAGGGTGAAAAACAGACATCATGTCTTTATGAATGATATATGTAGTTAGGACATGTGGGAAAATAATACAATGCCAAATAATTGTTAATAGAAGCATTTATTTGCAGGACAAGCTTAAAAGAGTAGTAAAGGAAACAATGCATAATTTTACTGTATGTCAAATAATAGTATTTTTACATTAACAGCTTCGCTTTAACCTTCATTTGATTAACTGACTTCAAACAGTTTAACAGCCATTTTGTTGTAAATTGAAATAAAAGGTACATTTCTATAAAAAAAAGAAATACAGACATTTAACTGTAAAAAAAAAAAAAAAAACTAGTGTACTCTATTAGTATCTGAATATTATGTTAATTCTTGGAGTAAATAGATTACATAAGTTTGACTACATATAGGCTAAATAGGTTTAATCAAGCTACTTCTATTGTACCTTATAGGTTCTATACTAATTATATGGTCAATTTGTTGGATTAATATTAGTTTGATTAAAACACACACGATAAAGGTTGATTAGAATATTTTTCTCGACACACAATATAACTGTTATCTGAAACATAATGCCATGTGTGCCCTAACATCCAGACTTGACTTTGTATCTCAGCATTAGGTAAGTTGCGAAGCGAAAAATGAGGAAGAAAACCCCTAACATTATGAAGTCCACATAGAGCTGTGCGTCTTCTACGTCCAGCAGCTGCAACACCTTTTCTGGCTTCTGGAACTCGCAGACAATGCCTGGGCACTCCAAGTCTGTTCGGTTCAAGCCATAAATGGAGATGATCACACCCTCGAAGCCATACCTGTAAAAGTATAAGTGAAAATATATTAGATTGTAGTTTGACTGGAAGTCTTGATTAGATTAGATTTAAATCAATTGTCATTACACATGTACAAGTACAAGGCAACAAAATGCAGTTTGGGTTTAACCAGAGTGCAGGATATACAGCGTTTACATGAGTTACATAAATTAAATAAAATGTTATTATAGGACTATAAACAGTAATTTACAGATGTGTGTGTACTATGAACATAATATACAGATGGCTATTTCTATAAACAGGGTTCACTACTTTGCTGGACATTCAACAACAGTAAATGTTTGTTTACATAGAAATCACATCATTCCATGACATAAGATAAAATAATTACAGTTGACATGATTAAATAAGCAGAAGCATAAAGTATTGTTATATAAGCTTGCCAACAATACACACTGTGAAAAGGCAGTAGACCAAGAACAACAAAACATGTATAAAAGCATTTGATTTTCTACATTTCTATTGTAGATTTATATTTAATATTTACATTCATATATTTATATTTAATAAGTGTCACCTCAATAGTCGCAATAATGATATTTCTTTATACAGTGTTACCCCGCTTATCGACCGGCTTGGACATCGACCTTTTTCGACCGAAATCTGTGCCCGCTGAAAGGATGGATTTGTGGCTGCAATGTTATAATCAAGAACTTATTTTGCAGAATATAATAAACATTTATTTTGTCTCCAGCTATATGGATTCAATGTAACTCAAGTCACCAGCTCTAAAAAACCTAAATGGTGATGAGTGGGTTGTACAAATTAGTCCTGTGCCATAAATGATTCATTATAATTATGAAAGCTGCCACTGACCTGGCATAAGTGAGATAGGAGCTGCTCTTTGGGTAATTTGGGATGGCGCCAAAGTGAACAAAGAATCCAGAGAAAAACAAGACTGGTATGACTGTCACATGTGCTGTACATGAGACTACCTGCAATGAGAAATAGTGAGCTCGGAAAAAGATCAAGCTTATTCATGTAATGGTATGCGTATCTGTATTTATGTATGTGTATCTGTGCTGTATTGACCCACCAGCAGTGAAGTAGTAGCAGCTACAATGAGAAGGCCCAGAGACTGAGCCACCAGGGCCATGGCGGTGCACAAAGCCGTGAAAAGAAGAAATCTGACCGCTTCTGGAGGCTGACCTGTCATCCAGTACACTGTACTAGAGTACATTATGGGACATATGGCCTATGTATGGAGGCAGGTGAAGAGAAAGAAAAAAAAAACAGGAGAGAAATCTTTGTGTTTTTTTGACAGTGAGAAATGAGTTGTTGCTACAAGCCCCCTGTTGCCTGTAAGGTGCAACTGCAATAAAAACAGTGACCAGCCTTTATCCTTCTATCACTGGAGATGCTTTTGATACACACTAGAAATGTATTAAGAGATGCCTGTTAGATTATGTGCAATCTGCATTTGGAACTGAATAAAAAACTAGAATGTGACATTTCCTGAAGAAAATGTATGTAGCGCTTGCTGGTGCAAAAGTTGACACCAGGATTATCGGTTTTAGTGAGAGTGTGCCACACACACACACACACACACACACACACACACACACACACACACACACACACACACACACAGAGTATATAATATAAATTCAAAACAAAGATTAACTCCATACGTGGAATAGAATGTCAGCCATGGTCTTTGCTATGCAGTAAGCCTCTAAACTGTACCAGTTGTTCCGATGCTCCCTCATAACGACTTTCATCTCCAGTTGAACTGCAAAAGTAGCACAAAGTTAGCCAATTGAACAAAAGAATTGCACATAGTCACTATAACCAATTAATATTAATATTTACCTTTCATAAAAAATGTCATGGCAGTGAGCATTATTGAAGCATATATGAGGAAGAGCATGGAGAAAAAGAGGAATCCAGTGTTGTTGAACACTTTGCTGGCATCATTGCCAATGTTCCAGTACAGCAGGCCAACCAGAAGTCCGAAAGTCAAATGTAAAATCATCCCCATGTGGTTCATCTGGACAAAAAATAATTCCCATACCATTAAAACGAAAAATATGAAAATATTGTCAAATGTTTAAAAATACACAATTGAACATTTGTAAAGGTTTAAAAAAAATCTTACCTTCTCTCGGTACATAATTTTCAAGCTTCGTTCAAAAAGAATGATGATCTCTCTGAGTGTTCTGTTGGCATAGATATTTTCAATAAATCCTGACTCCTGTCCAAACAGAAGAGAACATGTGTGAGGAAGAGAGGCACAATAGACAGGGATGACAATGTTTGTTCACCAGTGAGTGCATGTGCCACTCACGTTGTTACACTGTGATGGACAGGAGGTTGTGGGATTATGCTCGTCACTAGAGTTCTTGTTTTCACCCACTTGAATTACTGTAGAACACATGGAAGCACACAGAGATTGTAGAAAAGATTCAGGGGATTTCTACAGTGTCTACAAACTATTTAGAGAATAGAAAAAAAAACAGTACATGTAATTTATGAATGTACTGCACATATACACTAATCACACAATGTTGCCAACAAAAGACCACATCAACCGGCAAATTATAAATATGATCTGGATCAATTAAGTTTTGAATTGTAAACTTGGTAAAATCTATGCGTTTAAAACTATAAAGTAAGTACCTTTCTCCCTGCAGCGTGAGCCCTCATTAACAGTGTTGGAACATTTGGTGAGGTCCAGGTCCACAGGGTCTCCTTCTGTCTCTATAATTCGGATGGAGATCCTCTTTTCAGCCATAGCAGCAATCTGTGAAGCAGATAAAGGATAAATATCTTAAAGGAAAAAAAAAAAAGCTTAAAGAGGAGTCTAAGGAGAGCTGGGATTTTCATCATCTGTGATGAAGCCTGACTCTGATGTGTTTAAATTGATCCTAAATGCAACTTAATTACTAGTGCATAAAACAAATTAGGTTTTATACTTATAAGCACAATCTAAATAAAAAATGAACAGTACAAATAATTGGCCTCATTTACAAATTTATGGTAAAGAACTTAAAGTAAATCAAATGACCATTTTTCTTAACACACCCCATTTTTATCCCCGACACCCATAGAAGTTCAAGCGCAAAGAGCCAGAAAAAAGCTCATAAGAGTGGCATGCACTAAATCTTCCATTGTATTACTTATCTAAATTTATGTTTGTAACGTAGCTAAGCTATTTTGCCTACAAAAAAAATTGAATAGTTTTGCTGCCTATATGCATGAATTTGAAGTTTTTGAAGTTTTTTTTCTCAGTTTAAACATTTGGCATGTTTTCTATGTTCTATTGTGAATATGATTTGGGTTCATAGGATTTGAAAATCACTGCATTCTGTTTTTTTAAAACATAGTTTACTGTACAGTATTTCTTTAGTAGAAATATAACATGCTACTGTTCGTTAAAAAAAAAAAGAATATTAAGCTTAATTCACCTTAAAGCTCAAGCTTCATCATGCATTTAGACTGGTTAGTAAAACGGATACTTGCATTCGTTACTTTGTTGAGACAAGAGTGGATCGGAGGGTGTTAGATGTTATTCCAGGTTCTTTCAGTAGGAGAAGTTCTTGAAGGTAAAGCTTGCCAGAAGATCTGCCTTAAAGTCTCGAAGTTCTGACCCACGATTGGGAGGATCAGGACCTTTAAAAGGTCCCCGAGCCACACCCATCTTTGACGGAATGACCAATGCCAAGCATGAACGTTTGTGTGTGTGTTAGAGCGCAGTGACGAAATTACACCACTGTGAGACAGACCTCTTAAAGTGCAGAGACAGATGTGTTAAAGCACTGTGAGACAAACCTGTTAAAGTGCAGCAAGACAGACATGTAAAAGTGCAGTGAAACATGGTAGAGCACAGTGAGACAGACCTGTTAAAGTGCTGAGAGCCAGATGTGTTAAAGCGCAGTGAAAGGGGATAAAGCTCAGTGAGACAGATTAGACTGCAGTGAGACAAGATAAAGCACAGTGAGACATACTAGTTAGAGCATAGTGAGACAGACAGCCTGGAGTGCAGTGAGGCAGGTTAGAGCACAGTAAGGCAGATGGGTCAAAGCACAGAGAGACAGACAGTTATGGACCAGAGCGCAGTGAGAAAGACAGTTTAAAGCCCAGTGAGACAGGGGTTTTAGATCGGAAAGTGAGACAGACAGGTTAAAGCTTGTCGAGAAAAATATTCTAATCCAAATAATTTAGATTGTATTTTAATCCAATTTATTTAGACCCAGGTGAAAAAGATGTACACTTAAATGTATTAGAAATATACAGTGGGGCAAAAAAGTATTGAGTCAGCCACCAATTGTGTTTTCGGGATTTTTTTTACCTCCCATTTTGTCTCTCTAAGTTAAAGTGTACCTATGATGAAAATTACAGGCCTCTCTCATCTTTAAGTGAGAGAACAGCAAAATAATGGTTTTTTTTTTTTAAATGCCTTAGTTATTTTGTGGAAAAGGTGTTCTGGTAGCATGGTATAGACAGGGCAAAAACTCTCTAAAAATGAGATTATTTTAGAATTGTTCAATTGTTTATAAATTGTTCTCTAATTCTGATCGCCAGTGTATATGTATGTTTACTTTGTGCCGTACAATAATTAGTGCATTTAATGAATCCCTAGACATACTAACAACTTTAATTTAATCAAATTTTCACACACACACACACACACACACACACACACACACACACACACACACACACACACACACACATACATACATACAAACACATACATAAAACATACACACACATACATACATACCTACATACATACATGTATGTGTGTGTGTGTTTGTGTCTGTGTGTGTGTGTGTCTGTGTGTGTGTGTGTGTGTGTGTGTGTGTGGGTGTGTGTGTGGGTGAAAATTAGCTTAAATTAAACTATATTCAGATCCTTATTAAGAACTGTTCACATATGAATGTCTAATCTTGATTTAATTTTTCTCTGGAAAAGAAAGTTGTTTAATTGCAGGTAAACAACAAACATTATCCTTGTTTACTCATATAACTAAATTTATCAACAAAAATTAATATTCTAAATTAGGAAAATGTTAGGACACCCTAACCGCTAAAAGCTAAAATAACTTCAGTGAGATGCTTCTTGTTGTCAGGGCCGTAATCACGCATAGGAAGCAGGAGTAATTCTATCATAGTCTTTATTTAGAGACCGAACATAAACACGAGTCCTGGAGATTTACGAACTGTAATACGGGGATAATCCGTAAAGCAGGTAAAATCCGTAAAGCGGGTAGGATCTGTAAGGCGAGCAGGATCCGTAAAACAGGTATAATCTGTGCCGCTAATGTAATCCTTAAACACGGAACAAGGAGCATGAACCAGCAGGGAATGCTGGCACTCTGGAATCTGGTGGGTCACCATAGCCATCTAGTAGATCCGACAGTAAGTGAGGTCGGAACGGGAACTTATGAAGGGGCCAGGTAATGTGGCACAGGTGTCGGGGATTAGCGCCGGGAGCAGTTGAGAGAGCCGCGGAGGGGATGTGGTAGGAGCATCCCTGACACTTGTAGTCCTTTACCAGCCCTGGACATTGGTATAAGGAAAGGTTGACCCACTCCTCAACGCAAAATTCCTTTATCTGTGAAATATTTGAGGTTTTTTTTTTGCCTGTACAGCCCATTCCAAGTCACCTCACAGCATCTCATTGTAATTAAGATCTGGGCTTGAATTCGGCCATCCAGAACTCTAAATTTCTTAGTTTTCAGCCAGTCTTAGTGGTTTTGCTGGTATGTTTGGGTCATTGTCATGATGCAGAGTCCAGTTCCACTTTATCTTTTTTTTTAATTTATTTATTTTTTACAGATAGTCTTACATGTTCCTCAAGTGCTCTGTGATACACAGTAGAAATCATGGTGGATTCTATGATATGAGCTGGCCATGTCCTTCTGCAGAAAAGCATCCTCAAACCAGGACAATTCCACTCCCATGTTTTACAGTTGGTATGATGTTCTTTTACTGGAATGCTGTATTTAGTTTGTTTAGTTTACGCCAAAGATGTCCTCTGTTCCTGTGTCCATATAATTCAATTTTAGATTTATTAGTCCAAAGAACATCACTCCAGAAGTCCTACACTTTGTCAATGTTCTCTCTGGCAAACTTCAGTCTTCAGTCTCTCTGGCAAACTTTTATAGAGATCAAATCTTTCCTCCTTGCACATCCCCCACAGAGGTGGCTAAATGTGTGTAGTCTCTTTCTGATTGTAGGGGCATGCACTTTCACCTCAAAAGTAGCAAGAGCATGCTGTAGGTCCTGTGATGACAATTTAATGTTTTTGGTGACTAGTTTTAGAATCTTGCAGTCTGCTCTCAGGTTGAATTTGCTTGAAGGGCCAGACCTGGTCAATTTTTGCAGTTGTTTTGAATGTCCACCATTTGTAGACTATTTTCCTGATTCAAAATTCTTTGGAGATCTTTTTGTTTCACAACAAACTAAATGTCTGAGTGTCAAATTGGGCATGCCTCTTTCAAAAAATGTAATAACAATGTTCTAAACATGTGTCCTGCTTTGATAAATGTCCTTTATTCATTTTATTCCTTTCTGTGACTGTTGTTTTATGTTGTTTTATGTTGTTTTATGTTGTTTTATGTAGCACCTGGGTTCAGGAGAAACGTTGTTTCATTTCACTGTGTACTGCATCTGCTATATATGGTTGAAATGACAATAAAAGCTTCTTGACTTGACTTGACTTGACCAGAAATTGTTTGATTTTAATTACATTTTACCAGTGGTGGGCCATGCATTTGGTACCTGGGCCTTCATTGATGATGTACCCGACCTAATCCACCTCTTAATACCACCCACTATCATGTCAGAATTATAGAAACCATCAATACAATACAAAAACGCAATATAACAAGATGCAGCATTAAGGAGAGAGAGAGATAAAGAGAGAGAGAGGGAGAGAGAGAGAGGAATTTCACATATGAAGGGTGAAAGGCATTTTACTAAATGAAGAAACCCAGTTAAGACAACTCCAAACCTCTACACTAAAACTGCAAATGTGCACCTACATCCTCTGGAGCAATTCAGAATCAATTTTTGTCTAATAACATGACAAAAACATAAAAAATTTAAATAAAAAAACAACCTACTAACCAGAGATGCATAATCATAATTTGCACCGCACCTCAGAGGCTGTAAGAAGGTGGTCCTGCTCGTATTCATTGGTCAGGAAAAGTTGGTGAACAAACCCTTTCCTGAGCTGAGACAAGCTAGCTAGCTTCGGGGTTGGCCAACCTCCTCACCATGCCTAGCTTTTCTTGAAAATGGATTTTTAAATATGTCCGAGACCAAATCAATTTCTCTTCCTTTGTAGGCATAAAAAAATCTCTCAGATGTATTCATGTGTGCAGTGTGCTACAGACGTGTTTTGCCAGTCAAACTTGGCTGTAACAACAATCAGAGGATGGAAAAATGCTGCTGCTCTTTTGTGAGGCGAACTTGAAATGCGATTGGTTAAAGAAACGGATCCATTGCTAATATTCTTTATGGTAAAAAAGCCAGTAGTACAGACTTTGAAGGCCCTGGGCAGATTAGATTGACATGGCAGCACAAAGAGGCTGAAATCTGATCGGACAAAAGATAATAAACTGTGCGGAATAAATTAAAAATATTTAATTGAACAAACAGTAGAAGTTATGTTGTCAATGTAGGTCAGTGCGTCTGATAGTGTTTAGGCCAGCATAGAAGGCTTTGCTTCCCATGACGGCCCACTGATGCATTTTACAAAACGTTTGTTTTTTTACATTTTTCTGTTTTAATTGTTTAGTTATATTACTTGAATCTCTCAGTATTAATAAAATTTATATTAAATATGAAGTGTTTTAATTTGTCATATGACTGTATATTGCATTATGTCTATTATTTTTTATATAATAAATAATAACATAATAAAAATGTGCTTCAGCCTGCTTTTCATGATCTAAAAAAACTAACTGTATTACGAAGTGTATAAATTTACTCACACATAAATACATTATAAATATAAAATATACAAATATACCAACTTTTAATATTAAATATATTAAGCAATAAACTTCCTAAGTTTCCTAAGTAAGTACCTAACTTCTAATCTTAATTATATAACATTAACGAGTCAATTTCCCAAAAATACACTTGAATTGTGTAAGAAAGAAAGAAATTGACAAACATATTTCACATTCTTTGGATAGCAGTACAAGTACATTATGGACTATACACAGTCAGGAATTAGTGATATAAATAATTTACTGCAGATTCACTGGTGGCTACAGTCTTTAAACACTGTGGTAAATAACATTTTGCTTAATTTTTTCTTTAAAAATGGCAAAGAAAAATTAGTTACATCATTATTTTTATTCAGCTTCTTCAAGTGTCAAAAAGATAAAATTTGTAATTCTTCATTGTGTCACTTTAGTGCCCAATTGCAATCATGAAATAATCATACTTCTTTTGTAGTTCAAACTAAATGTTGCAGTTAATTCAATTTCACCAATAAGAGACAAGCTTTTCAAATCGACAGGTAATTTTCCAATCACACTGTAGCATATAAAGTATATGACATAAAGTACCTCTAATAGACTTTTTTAGTGCCCACGGCATGATGATGTCACGGCGCCAGCTGGAGGCGGCCAATACAAACCAGCACAAGAAAAAAATACAAACCAGCATGTAGTAGTTCCACAAGGAATGCAAACATCATCTTGTGTTGTTGTTGTTGCCTGAATCGATGGATTCCAGGATTTGATTTTAAATGTTATCGCATTCCAGACAAAAAAAAAACTATGACAGCTAAAAAGGCAATATTGAGCAGCATCGCATTAAGTGACGTAGATTTATTATTTTTATTGGAAATTGTAAATGAAGTTGTAATATTTAATAGCAATATTTTCTGCAATACGTGCAATATTACCTGCAATTTGTACTTTTTCCTCATTTGTATTTATACATTGTGTTGTGTATATACTTGTATACTATAGTATGTCTATTCGTCTATTCTTTTATATATTTGCATTTATTTTTTATTTTTTATTGCTGCTGTTACAAAGAAATTTCCCTGTGGGACGAATAAAGGTTTATCTTATCTTATCTTATCTTATCTTATCTTATCTTATCTTATCTTATCTTATCTTATGTGACCTCTCAGCTTCCATTAAATTTAATTTCCATTGTTTTGACAAAAAACTTTTATTTAAATGTAATGTTTGTGTTCATAAGAACAGATAAATGCATACATGAGGGCAAATAAAGGATGGCAAAATATACATTTTTGGGTGGAATATACTTTTAATTGGTGTTTATGTTCATTCATCCTAATCTGACAACTATAATACCTTTCTTTGATTGATATATATTTATAATTTCAAATGTGTACAAAGACCTAATTGAAAAAAGGGAATGCTTTTAAGAGAGGAGAAGACTTGTGAAAGACCAGTACACAGCAAGGAAAAAAACTATTAAGGCTGTAAATGTTTGCGATTATATTCCATTCAGGATTGTTGTACTGTTAAAAAATATTTAGCTTATAATTAGTACAGAATTTATTAGATACCATGAGTTTAACATAAAAAGATAATCATAATCAAACTAATTACGCTATTTACTTCCAGAAGAATTTAAACTGATACTTGTGCAACCTAGGACGCGAGAGGAGGGAGGAGGGAGAGTATAATTTTATATTATTATAGGGAGAATAAAATTATATTTGATTTTAATTTGACATACACACACCAGCCATGCCCACTCACCACCAATTAAACACACTCATCACACCCACTCATTACCTCTGACACACACACACACACAGACACACACCAGACACACCCACTCATCACCTCTTATACATACCCCAACCATGGAAACTCATCTCTCTAATTAACATGATTAGACACACCCATTTCCACTATTTAATACACACCTCACAGCAACGCAGACTCACCACATTTAAGCCACACCCTTCGGCCACACAAATATCTGTAATAAAGTATTTGGACAGAGTGCATGTGTTTATTTTATTTGTGTGAATGAACAAAAAGCGGAACAATTCACTACAGAAAGTGTTTTTATTAGTATTTATGAACATATCAGTAAATAAAATATTAATTTCACACACAAAATACCAATAAAATATACAATATGAAAATATAAAATTTAAAGTGTTAAAAAACATAATAGTGAATGTGTAAAAATGTAAAATAGAAAAATACATGCTTCAGTGAAATTAATATAAAATCACAAAATGTAAATAAAATGTAATGAAAATATCAGCATTACAAAAACACACACACATACACATACTTCCTCCTGATCTACACACAAAAACACACCACACAAACAAACACACACACATGCACACACACACACACACACACACACACACACAGTTCCTCTGATCCACACACAACACTCCCACACACACATTATCTGCTTGAATTCCAGGTGCAGCTCCTGGGCTGTTTAAGGCACTGTTCTACAATTACACCAGATACACCAGATTTTGAGCTCAATCCCAAGTTTCCTGTGTGATATCTGTTCGAGGAAGGAGCGCTGGGAGCTCCAGCACCACCATCTCAAATCCATAGTATGTCGTGTACATGAGTTACTGTCAGAGCAGTAGATGTGATTAAACATACATTACAACAAAATAACTTAGTCTTACTTTTTAGTTAAAACAAAACAGTTAAGATATTTATAAAAGCTAAACGTAGATGATAATTTGGAATTTAAATCAGACAATGAGGTGACACAACTGTTCACTCAGAACATTAAGTGTTTACCTCCAGTTCCATATACAAGTGTATGGAAGCCTGTTTCTCCCACATAAAAAAGTTTACATAATTCTGACATTTTACTTGCAACTTTTTTTTACTCGCAATTTCGACTGGAATGATGTGGATTTTAATTTAAAGGCCTTAGATGACACTGATATAACAGCTGTGGTCCAAATTATGTTTTGCATGTGGATGGGTATGACAAACTAAAACCCTATGGAATATGTATCATGGCTTCTCCCAAAAATATTTTTGTATAATATTTTATAACTGCTGTCACAAATAATAACACATTCACAGTCTTAAAAGATTGACATGGACATCATTGTGGAACATGCTAAATGCTACAATATAATCAAACAAAGGAGCGCATACAATTTCTTCTAAATTGTCAAGGTTATTCTCATTTTAGCGGCGTGTAATCTGGTGAATGTACCCAAAAGTAACATAAGAAGAGCTGAAATTGCATGTAGCGACAAAAGTTCCAAGCTTATAAATGCTATCTTTGTAAAGCTCAACACACTATGTAACGTTGTCAGTTTGGAAAGTATGAATGACGTATGACCTAGATACTTACACGACTAAGCAGAACAATACAGTGAAGCATAGATGGATGAAAAATCCAAGTAAAAAGATTATAGCTTGATTAAATGACAGTAGAATAGTAAACAGCATTATAAAATGGAATAAAAGCAGAACACTTATGCCTTGCATATGCAGGAAGACAAAATAGACCGCAAAATGGTTGTTCACGCACAAAGTCTGAGAACAGAATGAAGCTGTACCTGAGGGGGTAAAGGTTTTATACAAAAGCTATTTTTTTAGTAATAACAGAGAAAGGTTGAAAATAAGGGTGACTGAGGAGAACAGGAAACCCAAATATGGGATCACAGAATGGGGTGGAGAACCGAGGTTCAGAGATAAGGGGAACTGGACAAAACACGAAAAAAAGAATGTGATAACAAAAAATAAGAGAAATTTGCTAAAATGAAGAAATTTCCAAAATAAAGGTGTCGTGTGACACCAGGGTATAAATATGAGTATGTGTAAAGTGTGTGAGTGCTTGATCATTATTAGGTGATTATGAAGTTTTGCTTTTACTCATCCAAGACTGAAGATCTTTCATTGGCTTTTAAGCCCTATTTCATTTTGTTTTATTATTATTGGGAGTTATATTGGGAATCAACTGCAACAAAAAATCCACCCGTGATGTGTCTGCTCAGGGACAGGTTCTGAGTTCTGACACCTGCTACTATGTAATAGACACAATCAAATATAGGGGACTTCTAACATGTGGGGTTTCTGTACATTCATTAACCTGAGAAATAAGACAGAATATTACCTCTTGCACAAGATAGCTTACAGGACCCTTTTGCTTGATTAACATTGCACTTAAACATTTCTCCTGTCCTCCTTTAACATTTTGGGCTCGTACTGGTTCTTCACAACGTATCTTAGAATTTGTCTCCTTCAGTCATGCTGTTTCTTTGGTTCCTGCTGTTTTTCTTTAACAGTCTTAGCTAGATCAGGCTGTGTGATAAGCTGGGATTATGTATGTTTATTCTATTTCTCTTCAGGAAATCAATGAATCAAGAAGATAGAAGCTGTGGCACATTATCTGAGACCACCTCCTTTGGTAACCCATAAGCTGCAAACAGTTCTCGGAGTGCACTAATGGTGAGTGAGGAGGTAATTGAGTACATTGGTACAACTTCTAGCAATTTTGAATGGCTGTTGATCACAACCAAAAAAAAAACTGCTTGTCTTTCACTGCAAAATCAATATGAATCTCTGATATGTCCTCTCAGGCCATCTCAATGATTTGGGGGAATTGACTATTATGGCTACATTTACGTTAGTAGGGTGAAGACCCTCTTTATTAATGCTTTGCTCCAAATACTCAACGCTGCTGTGCATAAACTGACACTTGAAAAGTTTTACTCTGAGACCACAGCATTCAAGTCTGTTTAGCACTTTGTCCAGTCTCCTGATTATGTTTGTCTTTTGAACCAGGAAACAGGAGACATTATCAAGTTCTTGAAGAATTTGTTCCATGCCAGCCTAGAAAATAGAATGATTGAACATGGACAGGCCTCAGTGAGTATTAATGATAAGGTATTTATTTAAGCGTGATCCAGATTTAACTGATTATAAGCATGCGCCAAGTTTGCTAAATAATGATAATATATTTGAAACTAGAAGGTTGACTCGAGAAGAAGACAGACATCACTTTTCTAGTTCTAGAACTCTGCACATACTCTGTACATAGAGTGTGTGTGTGTGTGTGTGTGTGTGTGTGTGTGTGTGTGTGTGTATGTGTGTGTGTAGGAGTAAAACAAACAGAGGCTTATATTTTTCATTTTTTTGTTGTTTTAAATCTGATGACGGTGAGGTTGGAGGTGATCATACCATAGTTACACCTCATTCAAAAGATCTGAAAAACAATAAGAAGATCACACACTTTAAAAGCAGAAACAAGAAGCACAAAGTCTTCAGAATGCAGCCACATCATTATTCACATATCAACTCATTGTAGTTTCATATGTAACATCATGTAATATATGTATATGTAATATCAAAAGTCTTTAAATCTCCCCCTTTTTCTTCTTTAGAACAATATTATTTTCATTAAATGAAGGCAATTATTGTGTTAAAGGAAAATCCACTCTCCAGTGATAAAAGTAACTCAGCTTTATGAAGGCCATGTGGCACCACTCTGTAACTGATTATTTCGCTGCAGAACTCTGTGTGTTTTTGTTCCTCACAATATAAAACTAGACAAAAGCAGCATTTCACATGAAATAATCAAATATACAAATTTACACGTGATGAAATGATACACGATTGTATGTTCATTAGCTGAATGATATTTAACACTCGTTCAAACACTTATTCATGGTGGATCTGTAACAGCATCTGCTTTGAGGAAATACTTACATGTGTCTGGGTCTAAAGTTATGAAGGGTCCTGATGGGAGCAACATCAACTGCAAAGAAAGAAAATTCAAATTTAACATGAAAGAATAAAACAAATAAATTCCAACATAATGAAATGATACATGATTACAAGGTCATTTACTATATAATCTCTAACACATTATTTCACACACTCGTTCACACACTCGTTCACAGTGGTTCTGTAACAGCATCTGATTTGAGGAGATACTTACTTCCATCTGGATCTCCTGAGGTTCACTGATATTTTGGGACCTGATGGGAGCAACATCAACTGCATTAATTCTAGAAGGAGCATCTCCCATTTCCATCTGCGTGTTTCTGACTATCATGAGAGAGAGAGAGAGAGAGAGAGAGAGAGAGAGAGAGAGAGAGAGAGAGAGAGCGCAGACAGATGGTCAGAACCTTTTTTTACTAAGATAATAAAACATGAGAACTTTTCATTATTTACTGAAATCTATCTATCTATCTATCTATCTATCTATCTATCTATCTATCTATCTATCTATCTATCTATCTATCTATCTCTACCTCACAACTATAGGAAAGATTTGCCACTAATCTCCTTCCTTTCTTAATTCAATCTCTCAGTTAGTTTCTACTCAGTCAGGGTGAAACCTGGGGCTGTTTAGATGAAGACAACACTAATTTCCTGTCAGGAGGAAAGACACACGGTTACTTAGACCACATCTCTGTTATGCTAATTCCAGCATACAGACCACTCGTCACGCGCTCTAAACCGATTCTGAAACAGGTGAAATCCTGGCCAGCAGGAGGCGCCTCTGCTCTTCTGGACTATTTTAAATGCACTGACTGGGACAAGTGCATTGATGATGTGATCATCTCCAAGACCATCACTACACGCTCCAACCGTTTAGAATTTTGTTCAGCATTTATATAGTAATTTATATAGTATATATTATTCTCCAAAAAAATAGGATAGCTATTATATAATTTTAAATATATAATAATATACAGAATATAGAATAGAAACAATGATTGCATTCAAGTCAAGTCAAGAAGCTTTTATTGTCATTTCAACCATATATAGCTGATGCAGTACACAGTGAAATGAAACAACGTTTCTCCTGAACCCAGGTGCTACATAAACAACATAAAACAACAGTCACAGAACAGAAGAACACAGGGCTAGGAACTAAGATCCTCGCCACATAAAGTGCATGTGTGCAACTGGTGCAAACAGTGCAAGAGACAACACAGGACAGTGCTTTACAATACACAATACACAAAATATAAAAAAAAAGCAGCAGTAGCTCCGCCAGTAAAACCTGTCGTGACAGGATAAGGTGCACAGTTGCAGAAATGTAAACAAATATAAACAGAATTTTTTTGCAATTCTATAATAGTGTAAAAAAATATGGTAGCAGCAATCAAGATAAAGTGATCAGTGACCAAGGGATTAACAGAATATTGTGCAAAAAGAGCAAGTCCCGGAGATCAGCAACAAACGGCATGTAAACATTATGCTATAATGAGAGGTGTGAATGGTGCTGAAACCTGGGTGTGTGAAGTGTATGTGTTGAGTCCGGTTCATTTGATTTTTGTTGTTCTCTTAATTATTCATGATTCACTGAGAACTCGCTCATTTTTATTAAAATAAATATAAAATGGGCGAAATTAAAACTTTCAACGCAACACAAATTTATTCACAACGTCCTTTCTTTAGTCGGATATTGGTCGGTGACGGACAGATGGTCACTCCACCTTGAACCAGTGTGTCGTTTCTACTGCACGACCGACTGGTTCAAGGTGGAGGTTGGACTGCATCAAGGATCAGCTCTGAACCCTTTCCTTTTTGCAGTGTTGATGGACAGGTTGACGGACGAGGTCAGACATGATTCTCCGTGGACTATGCTGTTTGCAGATGATTTTGTGATTTGTGTTGAGAGCAGGGAGCAGGTGGAGAAGAGCCTGGATGTAAAATATTTTATAATATTGCATAGATATTACACTGTTAATGATGCATTTTTGTAAAGGGGAACAGAATTTACAGAACTAGAATGTGACATTTCTTGAAGAAAATTTGAATAGTGCTTGCAAGTGCAAAAGACCACACCGAGCTTATAATTTTTAGTGCCGACCTTTCAATTATTATCTAATTGAAAGAAACTGAAGTAATAAAAAAACTTAAATCCATCATTATGCAAAAAAATAAATAAAGAATAAAGAATTTGGTAAACATTGCACAGTTTTATCTCCACAATATAAATGTTATCTGAAACATAATGCCATGTGTGGGTTTGTACAAAGTAAAACAAGCATAAAAGCTGATGACATGCCCTAACGTTCACACTTGACTTTGTATCGCAGCACTAGGTAAGTGGCGACCCGAAGAATGAGGAAGAAAACCCCTAAGACTATGAAGTCCACATAGAGCTTGGAGTCTTCTACATCCATTAGCTGCAACACCTCTTCTGGCTTCTGGAACTTGCAGACAATGCCTGGGCACTTCAAGTCTGTTCGGTTCATGCTATAAATGGAGAGGATCACACCCTCGAAGCCATACCTGTAAAAGTATAAGTAAAAATATATTAGACTGTAGCTTGACTGGAAGTTTTGATTCAGGTTAGTCAAAAGGTTTTGATGAATTTTCTGTAAGGACATTTTTCTAAATACATTTTCTAAGTAGTTCCAAGCTCTTTGAAGTTTTCTAATACTGGAAAGACTTCAGGATGAGAGTTTCTCTTTAATTGATTGACATGATGAAATAAGCAGAAGCATAAAGTGTTGGCAAGCTTGCACTGTTTTCCAATTAAACACTATGAAAGGGCAGTAGACAAAAAAAGAACAAACATATGAATCAAACATTTAATTTTACATTTATATTCGATATTTAAATTCATATATTTATATTTAAAAAGTGTCACCTCAATAGTCACTATCATAAAAATCCTTTAAACCAAAACGTATGGATTTGTGGCTGCAATGGTATTATCAAGAACTTATTTTAAAGCATATATAAAAAAAATTGTTTTATTGTCTCCAGATATATGGATTCAATGTAACTCACAAGTCATCAGATCTAAAATACTAAATGGTGATAAGTGGGTTGTACAAATTAGTCCTGTGCCAGAGCTGATTCATTATAATTATGAAAGCTGCCACTGACCTGACATAAGAAAGATAGGTGGTCCAATGTAGGTATATTGGCATGGTGTCAAAGGTAATAAAGAATCCAGAGAAAAGCAAGACTGGAATGGCTGTCACCGGTGCTACAAATGTAGCTACCTGCAATGAGAAATAGTGAGTTCGAAAAATATTATCGAAAGTCTAAGCTTATTCATGTAATGGTATGTGTATCAGTATTTATGTATGTGTATCTGTGATGTATTGTCCCACCTGCAGGGAAGTGGAAGCAGATCCAATGAGGAGCCCCAGAGACTGAGCCACCAGGGCAGTCAAGGTGGACAGAGCCATGAATAGAACAAATCTGACCGCTTCTGGAGGCTGACCTGTCATCCAGTACACTATACTACAGTACATTACTGGACATATGACCTATGTGTGTGGAGGCAGGTGGAAAGAGAGAAAAATAAATTCAACAAGAGAGAGGTTTTTAGTGTGGTTATTTTGACAGTGAGAAATGAGTTGTTACAAGCCCCCTGTTGCCTGTAAGGTGCAATAAAAACAGTGGCCAATTTTGCTGTTTCACCTACGTGACATCACGGACAAAACCGATTTGGCACTCCATTGGTGATTCAAGGCGCCACACGTCTTGGTTGTAGCGGGTTAAGCTAATAGGTTTGCGGTGGCCGTGGCCTGTAACGTCACGTAATGGCGAAAATTCACCCGGGGTGCAACTCCCCCCACCGTCCCAAGTGTTTTGACATATCGCACGGCAGTTTTCCGAGCGCGTTCATTTTTTAGCCTATTTGGACTAATGTGTAGGCGTGGCTTAAGGTGACGCCACGTAATGTCACTATTTCACCCACAGTGCAACTCTCTATGCTAGGCCGTTGATATGTCCCTTCCTGTCCAGCTTTGTTGCCCCCACCCCTTTCCCCCTATTCAGTTTGGGGTTATAGCATCTCCCATAATGCAATTCCCCCCACCGGGCTGTTCGGAGCATTCACTGGATTTGTGTCAATATATGTGAATCCTAGCTCTTTCCCTAATTCATTTCTATAGGGGTGATTAATTGCCCCTAGCCGGGGTTATTGAAAACCGCGAGGTGTACTGGCGAAATCCGCTTGCCACCCCGGATAAGAGGATATATTGTACGAGCGTGTGGGGAAAACGCCGGCCGAACCGTGGCGGGTCGGATTCTCCAAACATTTTCTATGGGGGTAGGAATGTCGCAGAATTCCCGGAATGTAGTGGCCCCTCTGAGTGGATATGCCATATGTGCATGTCGGATGCTCAAGGGCCAAACTGTGGCGCGCAAATTTAATTCCCCATTCTATGGGACATTAATTGCCCCATACCTATTGTTTCCTGCCCCTCTCCCCTCCGTGGATCTTCACACTTCTGTGCAGCTTGGGACGGTCTCTCATCAACACCTTGGGTGGTTCCATGTAATTCCGGAGTAGAACGGGTGCTTTTGAGGATGGATTGGACTGTAGTTGGTGTCAACCCAGATGAGGATGGGTTCCCTCTTGAGTCTGGTTCCTTTCAAGGTTTCTTCCTTATGCCATCTCGGGCAGTTTTTCCTTGCCACAGTAGCTCATCAGGGACAAACTTACTTACAAAGAACATATTTACTTTTAATCACCACATTATCTGTGTAAAGCTGCTTTGAGACAATGCTCATTGTTAAAAGCGCTATACAAATAAAAATGAATTGAATTGAATTGAATATTGTTCCCTGACGTAAAAATTGTCTAAAATTAGAATAATAAATTATGGGTGCATCCGGGATGACCGTGGATATGTCGTACTGGCGTTTCGGGTGAACGGGGGGCCTTAAAATGACAAAAAAATCCAGAATAGAATAATTGTATCTTAGAAAAAAAGGAAGTTTTGCCCCCCGGTTTTTGAGGTATGTTGCCAGGGACAATTTCAGAGTAAAAAATAAATAGAGCAGGGGGGGCCAACCAGTCAGAGAGCCACATTTTTGACTGTGTTATCGCAAAGAGCCACATCATAAACAGGGGCACACATGAACATCACCCATCCCTTTATCTCACACACACACACACACACACACACACACACACACACACACACACACACACACACACACACACACACACACACACCTCTGCTCAGCCAGATTTATTGTAAATGTCACACACCAACATGACAGAAATTGACTCCTACAGTTTTAAGACCACAGGCCAGTCATTTTCAACAATGAACATTGTGTGCACAATTGTGTCTCACACACACACAAACTCTGTTTAACCAAGTCCACAAACAAAAATATAATAATTTACAATAGCGTTTTTCTTTTACTATGCATGTTACTTAGTGGGATTTTTGGCATTCTTTGCCCTAAACAATCCTCTTCAATTCCGTTGTATTCAATTGTTGCCACTCAAAGCAATTCTTTCACATGAGTGTCAGTTAGAACAGATTGATGCTTTGATTTCACGTGTTTCAGGATAGAAAACACAGACTGTGGTTTTATTTTATGTGCATGTTCACTTCGCTTGAGTGTTATGCCTTTTGCCTTGGCACCATCACTGGAAAACTTTCCTGCCTTTTCAAAAACGTCCTCTACAGACGGAGTGCGCATGCTCGGATTGACTTTACTTTTCTGCGCCGCGTTTGTATGTTTGATGTTTGTATTTGAGGTGATACATTAAACCCGACTTGGAGAAACTCTTTGCAGATACACCCCCTCTTGAAATTTCAAATCAGCATTGCATGTTTTGCAAATCGCTATCCGCACACCGCAGATATGTTGCTCTTATCCAGATAAACGTGTGCTGGCTGCGCTTTTTTATTGCGTCATTACAATTGTGTTTCTGCCGGGTATCTCACTATGGGAATCTCCTCGGGCGTGACCAATCCTGGAAGCATTAATCACACCACGTCTGTCGGCTGACAGACCAATCACAACAGTGATGCGTCCCGCCTCCCTATATACACCGCTGCTGGCGGTCCCTGCCTCATTCTCGTTCTCTTTCCCGTGAAGATCCTTTTAGGAAGCTATCCTCAGCAGATCCTCTGAGGGCGGTCGTTTAACTGTTCACAGACAGGCCGTTAGGGTACGTCTCCGAGCGCGGCTGCTTCTTGGGGAGAATATCCCCTGTCAAAGCGGATATTCCCTTCTGCTATTTTTTCTTTTCACATCGTGTCAAGCGAGTATTTACATTATTGTTCGAGACCCGTTTCTCGAGAAGCACGTCGTGGTAATCTCGTGGTTTTTTCCTTTTTTCCGGTGATTGCACCTCCGTTATGGCGGCTGGGAGCTCATCCGGGTGCACCGCGGGGAAAGTCCAATCCCGACCGTGTGCATACGGGTCTACTATCTCGGAAAAAGACTCTCATCCCCTGTGCATCGTGTGCTTAGGAGTTCGGCACGCTCAAACCGTGCTCGCCACCCCGAGTGCTGCCCGCACTGCGCTCTTTTCCCGTCAAGGGTTTGGAGCGCCGTCTGCGAGTCGCAGCCGTGAATAAGGGAGACCTGTGTCTCTTTCCGCTGCCCGCGGAGAGAGACGAGGCTGCTTCGCAAGCACAGTGTCACCAGATTCTACCTTGTGGGAAGAAATCTGCATCATTGCAGATCTCAACCTGCGTTCCTCTAGGGGAGTGGTCCAGAGCTGCGGCCGCAGCATGGGCCTAGCTGTGGTAGGGTTTGACAGGCTTATCGGAGAGGGAGAAGGTGGAGTTCCTTGATGCCCCGATAGAGCCAAAAGCCCTTTTCGGGGCTGTGGTGGCGAATATGCGCCAGCAATGCAACCTTCGCAAGAAGGATGGTGAAGCATTTGAGGCATGCCTCCCAAGAAAGCCTCCTGCTCGCCCTCCCCAACCCGCACGTTCATATTTCGCCCCTGCATCCAGAGAGAGACAGCCTGGT
>MU554589.1:4193890-4239466 GCA_024362625.1 Silurus asotus | reverse complement strand
GGCAGCTGCTAGGCATCGCCCAGCGGACCCTCAGGGAGGGAAGAAAAGGCGGGCAACCTAGCCTGTGGTCTGATTTTGGGTCAAAAGAGAGGTGGCAGCACTCTCTGAGTTTCTGTAGCACCTCTCGACTCATATTAGGAGTCTTGTCCTCCCCCTCCAGCAAAAAGGCGTTGGGGAGCGTTTTAAAGACTGTGTTCGACGAACAAAATTTCTCCGGTTGGAGTGTTGGCACCAGTTCCCCCAGTGCCCGGAAAGTTACTTCTCCCCTCTCCACCCGCGGGGTTATGCAAGAGAGAGAGCAGAATGTTCCATGTTCGTCCAAATTTATTAAAGAGTTGTTCTGTGCATCCAGGCAGTGGGCCGAGGGCACAGACGTGTGTGACAAGAAGAAAAGTAAAAAAATCCACACACACAATAAAAAAACTCAAACCAGAGTTGCAACCCCCGGCTCCGCCGCCAGATGGTGCCACCGCGCCGTCTGTCAGCGAGAGCGGAGAGTTGGCGCGCATGCGCAGTTCGTCATTGGGTGTATTCCACAATACATCGGGGATATCGCCTGCAATTTGCCGTGAGACCACCGCTTTTCAGCGGCGTGATTTGGTCGACAGCAGAGGGCGAATCTGCTCAGGTTTTGGAGGGCGAAATAACCTCCTGACTGAGCAAAGGGGTAATTCGATCGGTGCCACGAGAGGACAGCCAGCTCGGCTTTTACTCCCGGTACTTTGTCGTTACCAAGAAAGGGGGGGGTCTCCGTCCCATTTTGGATTTACGGAACCTCAACAAACACCTCAGAAAGTACAAGTTCAAGATGCTCACTTTGAGAGCTTTGTACAGTGTTATTCGTCCCAGAGACTGGTTTACGTCAGTGGATCTGAAGGACGCGTATTATCACATAAGCATTTATCCGGCACACAGAAAATTCCTACGCTTTGCCTATCAGGGCACAGCCTACGAATATTTGGCGGTTCCGTTCGGGCTGGCTCTGACTCCGCTGATCTTTACCAAATGTGTCGAAGCTGCACTGTCACCGCTGAAAGCATCGGGTCTCAGAGTGTCAGCGTATTTGGACGATCTCCTCCTCTGCGCTCCGTCACGGCAGCGAGCGGAGGTGGATACGAGTGTGCTTCTGTCTCACCTGACTGGCTTGGGTTTCAGGTTAAACGAGACAAAGAGCTGCTTGGTGAACACACAGGAAATAATACCTGGGTCTCAGATTGAACTTAGACCGTTATCAGGCTTTTCTATTAGAAGAGCGCATCAGGTCGATTCGCAGTTGTCTCTCTCTTTTCCAGAGAGGAAGGAAAGTCCCATTCAGACTCTGTTTACGCCTGCTGGGGCTGATGGCTTCGGCAGTGTCTGTCATACCGTTGGGACTGTTGCGAATGAGAGAGTTTCAATGCTGGGTTACGGCACAGCGCTTATGTCCGAAGCGCCACCTCAATCGCAAAGTGATGGTGACATCACTGTGCTTACGCGCTCTCCATCACTGAAAAAAAATCGCGATTTTCTAGAGTCGGGAACCCCGCTGGGGGCTGTTTCCCTGAGGAAAGTAGTGACGACAGATGCGTCACGCGTAGGTTGGGGTGCGGTGTGCGAAGGCAGGATAGCGAAAGGGAAATGGCCCGTTTCGCTTCGGTGCCTGCACATAAACTTTCTGGAGCTGTTAACGGTGTTTCTAGCTTTGAAACATTTCGTGCAGTTTCTTTGGAGTCACCACGTATTTGTCAGATCAGACAACACGACGGCGGTGGCGTACATAAATCGCCAGGGCGGAACGTGCTCTCCTCGACTTCACCGTCTAGCGTGAGATCTCATGGTGTGGGGCATGGAGCATTTCCTGTCGCTGCGAGCGACTCATGTGTCGGGAATGTTGAATGCGGGGGCGGATCTCTTGTCCAGGGGAAATCCCCTGTACGGGGAGTGGTCTCTCCATCCTCAGGTGGTAAACCTATTATGGGAGAGATTCGGCCGGGCCGCTGTAGATCTCTTCGCCTCGCACAAAAACACTCATTGCCCTCTGTTCTTTTCTCTGGCGAGAAACGGTGCACCTATGGGTGTGGATGCGTTAGCCCACCCGTGGCCAAGCGTTCTGCTTTACGCATTTCCTCCTCTAAGTTTGATCGTGCCGACTCTACAAAGAGTAAGAGAAGGCGGTCACTCTGTCATACTAATCGCTCCCAACTGGCCAGGGAAAGTGTGGCTGACGGAGATTTTCCAACTCCTGCACGATCAACCCTGGCCTCTCCTTTTGCGCAGGGATCTCCCCTCGCAAGCGCACGGAAAAATTTTTCACCTGGCACCGGACAGAGTAGCTGTGAAATCTCAGTGTCGCTGGTTTGCCTCTGAGGGTGACTGAGACGATTCAGAATGCGAGAGCAGCTTCGACGCGCTCTGCATATGATAGGAAGTGGAGTGTGTTTGAACTATGGTGTGCTCAGAGACATATCATCCCTTTTCACTGTTCTGTGGCAGATGTGTTGTGCTTTTTGCAAGAACTTTTGGATAAGGGCAGGGCTTATTCAACTGTTAAGGTTTATCTCGCCGCTGTTTCTGCATGCCACGTAGGGATTGACGGTAATACTATCGGTCATCACCAGCTCGTGTGCAGGTTTATGAAGGGAGCGCGGCGTCTGAGCACGTTCTCAAAGCCGCTGGTTCCGCCATGGGATCTGTCAGTGGTCCTGAGCACGCTCTCTCTCAGTCTCCTTTTGAGTCGATAGGGAGTATTGATTTAAAGCTCCTGTCGCTGAAGGTCGCTTTGTTATTGGCTCTTTCTACCGCGAAGGGGGTTAGTGAACTTCATGCTTTGTCAGTTCATAACTCCTGTATGCGGTTTGCTTCGGATTTACCGCGAGTGGCTCTCAAGACTAATCCGGCATTTATCCCGAAGGTGTGCGAGTCAGCTTTCGCCTGCAGGCAGGTTGATTGGGTGGCTTTTTATCCGCCTCCTTTTTCCTCAGAGGAGGAGGAGTGACTTAACTGTCTGTGTCCTGTCAGTGCGTTACGTCACTATGTTGACAGGACGAATGGTTTGAGACGGAGTAATTAGCTGTTTGTTTCATGGGTTGATTCCCGTAAGGGAAGTCCCATTTCCTGACAGCGCCTGTCCCATTGGCTCGTGGAGGCTATTATAATGTGTTATAATAGCGTGGGTCTCAACCGTCCGGAAGGACTGAGGGCTCATAGTACCCGAGGCTTGGCCACTTCGTGGGCGCTTTTTAAGGGGGTTTCAATTCAGGACATCTGTGCGGCAGCATGCTGGGCTTCGCCGCACACTTTTGTCCGTTTTTATAGGCTGGATGTCACGGAGCCTTCGCTGGCTCATTCCGCCCTGAGTGTGTAATATATATTTGTGTATATATTGTAGGTATGATTATATATACATGTATTTGTCTATATAGATGTGTTTTTGGTCATGTATACGTGTATACGTAAGGGAATGACAACCGGTGATGGAAACATCGTGGTTCGGATGTTTGTCATTTCTCTCACTTTTCCACTCTCTTCAGTGAGAGAGATTATCTCTTTTTATCACATCACTGAGTTGGTTGACACCTGCTTCGGACAGCATATCTGCAATACGGGAGTTGTCTATATCCCATAGTGAGATACCGAGCGAATGTTTGAAAGAGAACTTTGGGTTACTTACGTAACCCCGGTTCTCTGATAACATGAGTGAGGTATCTCACCACACTTCCCTCCTTGCAGTGCACGGAGAAGAGATATGTGAGAATGAGGCAGGGACCGCCAGCAGCGGTGTATATAGGGAGGCGGGACTCCCGCATCACTGTTGTGATTGGTCTGTCAGCCGACAGACGTGGTGTGATTGATGCTTCCAGGATTGGTCACGCCCGAGGCGATTCCCATAGTGAGATACCTCACTCATGTTATCAGAGAACCGGGGTTACGTAAGTAACCTAAACTTTCAGTGATTTAGGTATTTCCGAAAATTCTCTGTTCATCGCTGTAATTTATGATTGGCCTCATGCCAAGGTCTGATATACCGCAAAGTTTCCCAGTAGGGGCAAGCTCATTTAAGTCTTAAAAATACCGTATTGAACTTAAGTAAAGCGAACGCGCACATTAAAAATCAAACACACAAAAATCTATATGAAACCATGAAACCAGCCAAAGAGCCGCATGCGGCTCGTGAGCCATCCCTGAAATAGAGCACGATGAAGAAGATTGTAAATTTCTATATAGCAACAGACCCAAGCTTTGAGTTGCATGCCTTCAGTGCCAACAATGGAAACACAGTCGGCAGTGTCAAACACATTAATTTAACCCTGTGAAGTCTAAATTACAAACCCATGTCAATCAGTAGGATTAAGAGAAAATAATAGTTTTCAGAATAACGAACGAGAACAGCCAAACATATTGGCTAGACAGCGTTCTCAAATTGCCACGACTCACCAGTGGTTTGGCCACCAAAAAACATTGTCTACCACAATAAAGCATTGAAATACACATCCATGAAGAATAGGGGAGGCCGGTAAGACGTAAACCAATTTCATCAAGTAGCCACTCTGGTGCAAGAGAAGCAGTGGCCCTGGTAAACCCCATGGTCAGAACATTATGTTTCATTCCAGGTTGTTCTAAAGGACAGTGGTCCTTGTCCAGTTCTTTAGAATCTATAATTTAATTACAACTACGAGCAAGTTATGTTTGTCTATTAATATAGCTAGATATGTGAACCATTCGTGCCATCATCACTGTGGAACAGATGTTTCTAGAGGGTTAGCTTTTCAAAAACAGGCATTCCAATATTCCACAACTGACCTCATGGCCTTCTCTATGCGTCCTCCAATGATGCATCAATTAAAACTCCCCTCGAGATCCCTGAAACAGGGCAGCAGTTGATGCACTGTCACACACTGACATCAAACATGAATGGGGAGGTATGACACCTCTGGCAAGGCCATCATGGAATGGTGTACAGACTGATTGCTATGTCATTAACAGCTCAGGAAATGATCATAAACGCAAACACAAATGGCTTTGCATTCTGGACACTATATGCAGTAACTCTGTAAGCGGTTAGGATGGTTCCCTACAGATATAGGCTCACACCTTGTCTAAGAGTCCCTTAATGCCTTTTTGGATAAACCCATACTGGATTCTGGTTTCGAACTGGCAACATCAAAACAGCCCATTTGCATTGGCTGGTAATCGAACAGTTCAACAACAAGCGTATTGTTGAATTCAAGGTTACATGTTAAAACATTTTTAACAAGGCAAATGACTTGTAGGACTCTAAATTCAAGTCGAGTACATTGTCGAGTACATTCCTTAAATTAGAATGTAACTGTCATCCAGTCTTTCTGTAACTGTCATCCAGATCTGTCATCTGAACTTTAGAATGTGTCATTACAAGATTTGTAGTACTACTTGAGCTGCATGAAATTCACTCATCAAATTAGTTATTTATCTACATTGGCATTTATGGCTTTTTATGACCCCCTTTTCCAGGACTTACCATCGAGCATGGTGAGAGTTAAAGGTCTTGCTCAAGAGCCCAGCAGTGGAAGCTTGATGGTGCTGGGATTTTAACTTGTGATTTTTTAATCCAGTGTCCAATGCCTTAACCACTGAGCTAACAACTCTATAATAAAGTCACACAGTGCTCCCTTGTCTAAGCAGAGTCTGGCCTAGTGAATGGCCGTCCATCATTACAGTCTATGAACAATCTAGAAGCCAGACATACTGTGGCACAGTATATATCTGAGCACCCTTTTTACTGAACTCCAGTCAGGACTTCAAAAAATCTTACATAATTTGGTATATTATATATTTTATCTGAGAGTGTGCATCCTTACATATATTGATATAAAGAGAATATTAGTTAGATAGAGTATATAATACATGTAAAAAAAAAAGATTAACGCCATACCTGGAATGGAATGTCAGCCATGGTCTTTGCTAGGTAGTAAGCCTTTAAACTGTACCAGTAGTTTAGATGCTCCCTTATAAAGACTGACATCTCCAGAGGAACTGCAAAAGTAGCACAAAGTTAGCCAATTGAACAAAGAAATTGCACATTATAACTAATATAGTCACTATAACCCAATAATATAAATGACCCTTAAAAAAGTCGTAGTCAAACGGCTGAAGCATAACTTAAAAAAAAAAAAAAAAAAGACAGACAGACAGACAGAAAAAATAGCAACCCAGTAATTACATGTAAGGACAGTGGGCATTAATGCAGCAAACATGAGGAAGAGCATGGAGAAAAAGAGGAATCCAGTGTTGCTGATCACTTTGCCGGCATCATTGCCAATGTTCAGGTACAGCAGACCGATCAGAACTCCGATAGACAGATGTGACATCACCCTCAGGTGAGTCAACACCTGGACACACAATAAACAAATCCCATACCATGAAAATAGTCAAATTTTCAAAAAAACATGTTGTGAAGGTTAAAAAAATATATATATCTTACCATGTCTCTGTATATAGTTTTAAAGGTTCGTTTAAAAAGAATGCAGAACTGTGTGAGTGTACTGGTGGCAAAGGTATGTTTTTCAATTTGTCCTGACTCCTGTCCGAACAGAAGAGAACATGTGTGAGGAAGAGAGACACAATGGGCAGGGATGACAATGTTTGTTTACTAGTGAGTGCATGTGCCACTCACATTGTTACACTGTGATGGACAGGAGGTTGTGGGATCACTCTTGTCACTAGAGTTCATGTTTTCACCCTCTGAACACATGCCAGTCTGCACTGCCTCGAAGAGCACAGGATTTAAATCACCATACTCTCCTGATGCCACTTCAATTACTGTAGAACACATGAAAGCACAGGGTTTGTAGGAAAAATGTAGAGGATTTCTACTGTCCACAAACTATTTAGAGAGTAGATAAAACAGATGTAAATTATGATAATAGTGCTCATAAAAACTAAATGGCTTAAAGTTTCCAGAAACAATCATCCCAATTCCAGATTTAATCCACACATTGCCTGTGTTGTAAAGCTTAAATGCAGTACAGTGGAACCCGGTTATCTCGCCCTCGGTTACCTCGACAACCCTATTAAGTCGCCGTTTTTGAAGTAAAACCGCCAAATTCTCGCTTTTTCTTAGCATTTTTTATCGGTTATCTCGACTATTTTATGTCGCGGAACCCCAATATCTCGAGATATCTAGAAATATTAACGTCAGTTATGTAGATCGGCGCTGTGCAGCCGCATAAGAACTCGCAAAAGTGGCGGAAAAATCAAACCTTACAGATACTACAGGTGTTTGTATTGTATACTGGTGAATCTCTGCTGTTAGTAATGTTATGCGATGAACGCGAGCGCAGCGCTCCCGGCTTCAACTCCTTACCGAGTGCGCGCGCGTCGCTCCTTACCGAGAGAGCCGTGCTCCTTACCGAGCCCGCGCACGAGCAGGGTAAGGAGCACGGCTCTCTCGGTAAGGAGCGACGCGCGCGCGCTCGGTAAGGAGCACGGCTCTCTCGGTAAAGAGTTGAAGCCGGGAGCTTCAGAGAAAGCGGAAGAGAAAGCACCTGCCACGCCCCCTTTGGCCGTTCACGTTTGAGACTTTTCTGTCCCTCGTTTTTGGTTTCAGGTTCGGTTTTGGATCTGCCGGGGTTTTTTTCCGGCTTCGCGCCGTGCCGCCGGTCGCGGTATTTTTAAATTTCCATTCACAAACTCTCTCTCTCTCTCTCTCTCTCTCTCTCTCTCTCTCTCTTTCTCTCTCTCTCTCTCTCTCTTTCGGCTTATCTCCCCCTCGGCATCGCGGACGTAAGTTTCGGACACTTTGCTTTGTTTGTTTGTGCGGATTACTTCAGCCTGATGGTCATAAGTTTTCAGAAACTAAGTTACTGTTTTTTTTCTAAGTTTCTTTTTTTTTTTTTTTTTTTTCATGAATGATCAGCAAGACATTCAAGAACCGACAGCCTGTGAATCGAGAACGTGAGTTTATATAGTCTATTCCTTAACGAGCCACAGCTGTCGGGGATCAAGCTGGCGCGGCATAGCGGAGGTGATGTCCGTGTTCGTCCGACTTAGTGATGTCCGGTTCGTGAACGAATCGTTCATTTGAATTGGTTCTTTTTAGTGAACCGGTCGAACCAGTTCACCAAATCGGACTGAATCGTTCAAAACAGTTCGCGTCTCAAATCACCACTAATCAACAAAATTACTCAAGTTACTCACTTTTGAATGTGTATGACCGTCTATCCGACTCAAAATAAATCGATATCCCTGAGAATGGGGTTCTTCTGTACTTTCTCCAACAGTACACACATTAAACTGAAACATGCTGCTGAACAAGTGATCATCTCTGAGCATTCCGAGCAGCACACATACTGCTGTTCTCGAGTCACCAGTACTGTATCAAGAACCGTTTCTTTTAGACACGTCCGACATACTACTGATACCAACGAATTGTTGATACTGAGCATGCGCGACCTACCGAGCAGTACGCGTGCTGTCTGACATTAATACACACACACACACACACACACACACACACACACACTATGTAAAATGTAAATGTTAAGAACATTTCTAATATGATAATGGTGATTGAATTTAAACAGATAAGCTTTATGCCCTCATGCAATAGACATGACTTTATTTAACTTAAATTAAAATTAAGTTTATTTACTAACAACTTAAAACATCAACGTTTTGCACATCAGTGCCTGTATTGGGTGATTTAGTGCAAAACGTAAATGTAAGGAACATTTCTAAGATGATGATTAGGATGATTTAATTTAAACAGATAAGCTATATGCCCTCATGCAATAGACATGACTTTATTTAAATGTGTTTAGTGTGTATGTTCATCCGCCGAGATGATATTTGGATATGCATGAGGTAAGGACGTAAAAGAACTGGTGAACCGTTTTTTTTAACTGGTTCTTTGAAACGAACTGTCCGAAAGAACTGATTCGCAAAAAAGAATCGGACTTTCCACCACTAGCGTGACTGCGACCGAGGGGGGCGTGGCAGGGGGATCCCTGAAAGCCACCGAGGGGGCGTGGCTGGGGAAAGCCTGACAATTGGTTAGCATACAGGTTGTCTGTAAATAATCATACACAAAGAGTACATTTGCTAGACATGGAATCTATTTGTATTCCAAAGGACTCCAAGCTTTCCTCGGTTACTGTGTCAAGACGATATCCTGTATGACTGGGAGAGGGTTGCTTTTGATGTTGTGTTCTGCTATTCTAACCGATGTCTATAGAGACATACAGTTGTTGACAAATCTAAAACTATACCCTAGAAAGACCAATCAGTATGATTTCTGTGGTAGAACAGGAGCGAGTTGCTAAGAATATAAACTTAGTGCGCTTCTCCAGAAAGTAGAGTCTCTGGCTGAACATTTTTGGTGTAGATTGGCAAGGTGAGGTCATCAGTGATGTGTAAGGAGTTTGCTAATATATGAAACTAACTTACTACTACTGTATATCACATTGTTGCACACACACTCACTCAATCACTCACACACACTCACACACACACACATGTACATACTGAAGTCTGCAGGATTGTGGTAAGTAGGGCAATGAAGACCCAGTTTCGTCAGATAGGGGATGAGATATGGGACTGTGCCCTTGTATATGCACTGTCCCTGACTCAGAATGTACAGCTGCAACACAGAGCACAACAAAAGCAGAATGCAGATGACACTACATAAAAACTATCACTATCCCTAGTTTATTTTTTAATTGTAGTATTGACAAATATTGATGTAGCATTCTGTGGTACATCTCTGCATAATTAATTAATCACTAATGTTATAATTAGAATTGCTCGTCAATCTGTATGAAAATACCACAGCTCAGACTTATGCTTACTATCTAGAGTTTTTATTTTCAGTCTAACTGCTACAAACATAAATCATTCTTTATAATTATAATTATTAAGTGTACATTGTGTTACTTTTTTATTTGAATAGTGTCTGGTACCTTGTCGAACATCTCAAAAAGTTTAGCACTGGGCTGGTGAATGGTACAGATGATGGTTCTTCCACCCAGAGCAAGTGACCTCATTAGAGAAACCACCTGGTAACAGGATGCACTGTCTAGACCACTAACACACATATATATAAACACACACACACACACACACACAAATAGATGCAAATACAGTAGTGTAAATGCTAGGTAAAAACATTGAATAATGCCTTTTAAAATATATAGTTGGTTACAAAACATCATATTTGCCTAAAATTCAGTCATTGTTATGTACACATACTGGCCACTTTGTTAGCACTTTTGTATGTCGCTCTGGATAAGGGCGTCTGCTAAATGCCGCAAATGTAAATATCAATGTGAATGTAAATGTAAAATCTTAATAACGCCACAATCAACACACACATATATATAAACACACACACACACACACACACACACACACACACACACACACACACACACACACAAATAGATGCAAATACAGTAGTGTAAATGCTAGGTAAAAACATTGAATAATGCCTTTTAAAATATATAGTTGGTTACAAAACATCATATTTGCCTAAAATTCAGTCATTGTTATGTACACATACTGGCCACTTTGTTAGCACTTTTGTATGTCGCTCTGGATAAGGGCGTCTGCTAAATGCCGCAAATGTAAATATCAATGTGAATATAAATGTAAAATCTTAATAACGCCACAATCAACAATGCCATGATCGAAGTTAATGAGATAAAATTTTTCCTCATTCTGATGTCAACGTAACCTTTGATCTGTATACTTGTATGTATGGATTTATGGAAGGCGCATAACTGGCTGATTAGATGTGCAGTGCAGGTCTTGATAATAAAATGATCAGTGATTAAAAATGGACATCACACATAAAAATGGTAAATGCACCTAGTTGGTTCATCAAAGAACATGACAGGGGGGTTGTTGACCAGCTCTTGTGCAATAGCCAGCCGTTTTCGTTGACCTCCGGATAAAGAGTGTGTGCGAGTGTGTGCACTCTCCTGCAGGCCTAGAGCAGTGAGGATCTCATTCACCTGTCACAAAGGTCAAATCAAATGTTTCTGTAAATACAACTCTGTGAAGTTTGCAACACAAACATAGACATATAACTAAATATATTTCTTTGTTCTAGTGTGGTTGTTGCACTTCAATTCAGATTAGATGGTGCAAGCATAAACCGTGGCTGTTTCACTCACCAATTCTTTCTTAACATCCATTTTCTCATTTAGCTTAAGGTTGGCTGAAACCTGCAAGACATAATTGAGAGTGAGAATGTGAATAGTGCATCAGAGGAGACTGAAGAAATGTGTGAGATAAGGAAAGCTGTTTTTTTTTTTTTCACAATGAGTTTACACATTTCACATTTACCATCATGGCCTCCTGCGTGGTGAGGTGTGGCGAAAGAATGTCATCCTGCATAATGTAACAGGACATCTTCCTGAAGGCACGAAGGTCACGCGGTCTCCCGTTTACCAGGATTTGACCCTCCATACCAGTGTATCTAAACAATTAAGAGAGAGAAACAGAGACAGAGAGAGAGAGACAGAGAGAGAGAGAGAGAGAGAGAGAGAGAGAGAGAACGTCTGGTACACACTTAAATTGATATAAGAATTAAATTGTATAAATTGTAAAGAAATGGGGGAAAAGTGTAGTGAGCAAATATAGGAAAATAAAGAAGAAAATAACAAATTAAACAGTTGACATATGAAAAGACCAGCTGTGTTGAACTGATCATGGTTATTAAGCAGTTATGGGGCAACTGGGGTAAAGTAAACAGGTGCAGGGACCACTGGGAAATATAGCACTGAATAAATGTATTACAATATACATTACTTTTTTTCATTTAAATGGATGATGTTTTACCAAAATGAACAAACTAGATCTGAATATCAGAATATTTCTTTCTTTCACTCTCACTCACCTGTATCCAGCAAGAATATTCATGAGGGTGGACTTGCCAGACCCAGAAGGCCCCATAATTCCAATGAGCTCTCCGTTGCAAAACTTCCCTGACAAACACTTCAGAATCACCTTGCAAACTGAAAACATCAGACACATATCAGTTTAGGTCATTATACTCACCCAGTCCTTACCATCTTAGAGTGAATAATTTCTAATTCCTTGAAAAATTTAACAGTTATCTATACATGAATAAATAATGTTCTTATTGATTGACAGTAAATGTGGTAGTGAAAACGATTCACACTCGGAAAACACACTTAGCTAGCAAGATTTTCCACATCTTTATGCAGACTGAACATGAAACATTTGCATCAACCCCTAATTCTGTCATTCCCTTGAACTTAATAAGACATAAAAATGCAGCTTGTTGTGTTGCAAACAACAAAACCCTTTTTGTGTGCACATCAGCTTTGGTTTAACTAGCTCAGTGTTCACTAATGAATCCAGATACTCTTTAAGAAAGAATGCATTCTTCATTGTACCCAAGGAATAAATAGATAAATAAATAAGTATACAAACAAACAAACAAATTTTAATATAGAAAATGCAGTAAAGAAACACTGCATCTCTTCTACCTATTGTTACCCATGATTACGAGTCGCTTGCTTGCCTGTCCTGTTCTTAGACAACCAATACTCATACCATATTCATGTTAACACTACACATGTATTATAAATGGGTTTATTAAATGTAAACATGTAAAAATGCAAACACCATTTGAAGGGGCAATCGTCAATAATATTCAACTAACAACCATCTGTGCTTTGCAGAAAACACCCTTAGATATACTCCAAAAAGGTTTTAAATCCTAGAGGTAAAAATGCTGACACTGAGAACACTTGAAACACTGGAACATTTTCCAATGAATGTAAAGAAAACGTTATTATTACAAAGGTAATTTACAGTGTAATTTCTTGTACTGTGTGACCTTTTTAAAAAAAGAAATTATTTGCTTGTCCATAATGATTTTTCTAACAGATGATTTATGACTCAATAATAATTTGTCAATGCTTCACACATTGTAGCACATTACACACAAGGAACCATGAAATGTGACATGCTGACAAGTAGCTAAACATACTATTGCATAGCCTGAAGTACAGCATGATGAAGTAAACAAATTAAAGAACAAAATATTTCTTCCCTGAAACTGTCTTTCCTCCATTGGAAAAGTATAAATCACATCTAAACCACATCCAACAGCATTTAATATACAGTAAGTGTGTGCACACTAAAACATAATGTAGACATTATGTACAAGTTGCTGTATTTTAAAAATGCTTTTATTGTGCAAACCCAATCAGCTGCGGATGCCTGAATTACAACCCACTTTGCCCCCAATATTTAAAAAAAGTTCAAATCCTAATGCATACTTGGTCTTCATAAACCATTCATTTTGTCTACATTTGGTTTATTTTAAATACTTGTTTAAGCTTATTCTCTTGAGGAAAACCCCATCATGCAGAAGCAACTTATCTTTGGGCTAAAATATAATAATGCTTGAAAGAATTCCTGATGGCGTCAATCCTTACAAGGTCCCCTGGCAAACAGCCTCAGAAAATCAATGATACAGCAACCTATTCCACAGTAGTTATCACTTGCAGTACCACTATATAGCTCCCAGTTTTTCCCACTTGTTGCTGTGCACCATTGTTCTATTTTTCACTTTTGTCTATTTTTACTATTTTATAATGGCTGTTATTGCAAGGATCTCCATTAGCTTGGGGTTTGTCAGGGATCCACCTGCCACACCCCCTTTTGTGGCTTTCATGCCTCCGCTCTCCCTGGAGCTCCAGGCTTAACTACGCACACCTGGGGCTCATCATCACTTCACCCCGCTTCTACATAAGCTCTTCACTCTCACTCCCTCCCTTGTTCGTTATTGAATGTGTTAGGTGTTACGTACTGCTGTATGGTTTCACTGTTGCATGCAGTACTCTATGCTGTCCGTTCTATTCAGACTCCACTATCCGGTACCTGCTGCACTTCTCCTCCCCGCGCATCTCGGATCAGCTACACTTCTCCCCAAGCGCACCGCGGACTCTTTCAACCTAAGGACTGCCGTGTGTGTGTGTGTGCATGCGCGTGTGAGTGTGTGTGCATGCGTGTGTGAGTGCGTGTGTGAGTGTGCTCGCGTGTGTCTCTCTCCCTCAATCTTATCATTAAACCTGAGCGAGCTGTATTCCAGCGTCCGCCTCCTGTTTCACTCGCAACCTGACAGGGTTGCAGAGGCAGGTTCTAATTCCTTTTCTTATTTGCCTCCACAACAACCTCCGTGTCCAGAAGAATTTTTTGAAGTGGCCATAAATTGGCCTTATACACTTCACTTTAATAAGTGCGCTTACTCTCAATGGTTTAAATATTGACACAGTTGTTTGTGCCAATAACCATGAATTGTCATATTAAGCCGTTAAACACAGGGCCTACAACAGCACAATATCACATCAGGTTTTGCTTCTACCAGATTAGATCAACAAAACCAAGGCAATGCAAAGCACACTGGATATTTTTATAGTGCACCATTCTGGGTAAACTGGGTAAATCCCAAATGTTCAGCTGTTCCAAAAAACATAAACTAGCCTGTGTGACACAATAAATATGTTTAAAGAATGATAAAAAAAAATGTGCATGTTATATTCTGATATAAACAATTGACTGCAGATCTTGTGAAATATATTATGTATTATTACATGCAATACATTGCTGCCACATTGGTTGATACATGTATGAATGAGCAGGGGTTCACATGTTTTTATTATACTGCAAAATATCATTAAAAAAGAAGTGGTCACTAAATAGTTAAGGCTCCATTTGCTCTGACCCTCAGTTCAGCTAGATGGTCATTTAAAGCTGTTAATAAAGAAAATATACAAACATACAGAACAGAACAAATAAACCAAAAGAATTTAGGTGGAATAAATTGAACAATATAATGCGTGACTGGAAAAGGAAAGCTGTGGCTGTAATCGAAATTAATCCAAATAATTTCTTTTAAGATGCTTTGCAGTTCCCACAGTGATTTTGTATCAGTTCAAATAATGGCATTTTGTACGTATGATTTTGTAGTTACATGTTTTGAAAAAAAAAAAGTTACTGGTTACTTATCACCAGTGTTGGCCAGGTTTTTTTTTACAGTAACTAATACTGTAATGCGTTACTTTTAAAAATAAAGTAACTTTGTTACCGTTACCGTATGGTGTGTTACCCGTTACTTTTTTTAATTAATTAATTTCGGCTGAAGTGTAGACTACAATCTAACCTGCTTACAGCAGCGACACAGTGTGGGATTGGTGAAAGAACCACTGTAAACAGGAAGGAGACGCACTGTAGGATTGGTGGTTGAACCTCTGTAAACACGAAGAAGACGCGCTGTGGGCGTGTCTCCGTTTATTCAGGTCTGTGCGGCAGTAATGGCGAGGCGAGGCGAGAGCAAGACGAGTTTCTCAAAGTGGAAGTATGCTCATTATTTCACTTTACTTGAGTATAAAAACAAAAACTTTTAAGTCAATTGTAAGCTGTGTCTTTCTAGTTCGAAGCTCGTATCTACTTGATAAACAGCAACTCCAATCTGTCGAAGCTCCTCCAGGAACTCCATGCCTGAGGAGCTAGAAGCTAGAAGCTAACCCGGTGTTCTGTTCTACATTGTTGATAGTTTTCATACTTCAGCTGTTTTCATACTTCAGCTGTAAAAGGAACATTTTTAAGAGCTCAACACAACAGCAGAAGCCACTTTAGTTTTTGATTGTGAATATATTATTTAGCTTGTTTTGTTATTTATTTCAGAAATCCTTGTGATATATTCAGTTTGTGCTGGTCGGACTTTAATAAAATTGTATTTAAAAATTATTTTGTGTTTAAGTCAGTTTTGTGTTGTATATCTTAATAATTAATGAAATTCAATAGACCATCATACCTTTTAAAGGAGATGGATTTCTTTTTAATAAACAATATTTATCATATTAATGTTGTAGGCAAGTCACACAATTTCACTGAATCTTAGAATTCAACTGCTTCCAAATGCTAACCATCTAATCACACAATGTTGCCAACACACAATCACATCAACTGCCAAATTATAAATAATATGAACTAGATCAATTAGGATTTTAATTGTAAACTCTGTAAAATCTATGTATTCTAAACTATAAAATATGTACCTTTCTTCCTGCAGTATGGGCCCACATTAACAGTGTACAAAAGGTCTGTGAACTCCAGGTCTACAGGTGAGCGCTGTGGTAGGTGTGAAAATCTCTGCGCCATTGTCATGTGGTTTTCCACTTTCTCCAAGTTGGTCAACATGGCTGCGTCCGGAGGGGCTTTTCCTGTCTCTTCCATTTGGATGGAGACGGTCCCTTGCTCTGTCTTTTCAGCCATAGCAGCAATCTGTAAAACAGGGACACTGTGAGAATGTGTTGACTGCATTACATTGCCACACAGGACTCCTGTATTTATATAGTTTCTAATTTCCTGATTTGTTTTCCAGAATATTGTTTGTTTGGTTTAGTCTGGTCTCCTTAGTCCCCAAGCACTTTGTTTATGTATACACACAATGGTTTTTAATAAATATTCACCCCATGACCTTTTACAGATTATGTAGTGGACCTGAACTGAATTTAAGTAGGATTATATGTCATTAATTATAAGGAAACAGACCATAATAATAACACACAGGACATAAATATAGTTTGCAAAACGAATTAATAATTGAATGTGACTTTCGAGCACAACGTCCTGTACCAGAACAAATTTTGTGGGGTTTTCAAAGGGTGAATACTTATGCAATCAGAGTTTTACTCTTTTATATTTGGAATTATATTACATATAAGTGGAGTAAACATTTATGCACACCACTTTATCTATTCTTTCTATGTGTTTTGCAAGGTTCTTATTTTATAATCAGTTAGCAGTTAATAAGGGCTACCCGTGCTCCCAGATTAAAAAAAAACAATTACCCATTATAGAATTACCCATTCCCAGAACCGGGATATGTGACTTTTTCAGTCACAAATTTGGATTTTTATTTGAACTGGGAGACACCAACCTGTTCCAGTAGTGAAGATTTTCAAAAAGCACATCTTATGGCCAGGGGTCCACAAACGTTTGGCCATATATTGTGTTTTCAAGTTTTGCCATGTTTATTACTATTTAGCTCCCAGTTTCTTGTACATCTAGTTCCTAGTCTCATTTTAAATTATGAACCAGAGATAATATGATAATGCCAAACTCCCTCTGGTAAATGTTTAATTATTATAAATATACAGACTGTATAAAGGATAATATCTAAAACAGATGACTTGGTGATTATGTGATGACACTAAATACTGAAATAGAAACAATGCAGTGCTTTGAAGCATAACAAATTGTTCTGTATTTTCAGTTCCACAGCTGTGATGTCATGAAGATTTAAAGACAAAAAAAGCATAAAGAGGAGTCTAACGAGAGCTGGGATTTTCATTATCTGTAACGAAGCCTGATTCTGATGTTTAAATTGATCCTAAATGCAACTCAATTACTAGTGCAATTCTTCTGAGTGAAAGTTCTCCAACCAGAGTGATCATCAACACCTGTCCCTCGTTACCATTCCCCTTTATAAGTTCCCGTTCCAACCTCACACGCTGTCGGAGCTACTTGGTCATGCTAGTGATCTCCCGGATTCAAGATCACCAGCATTCCCCACTGGTTTAAGCTCCCTGTTCTTATCCTATGGATTAACCTCGCATTACGGTTTATAACTCTCCCTGACTCTTTTCTGGATACTAAGCGTTCAATAAACATGATTGAGTTACTCCCCTTTACTGTGTGTGTTTACTGTCCTGACACAGAGAAAGACTTTCCTTATTGGTCTTGGATTTTAGGTAGTTCAGAACTTCCTTATACCAAACAAAACCACTTATTATTATACAAAATTATATTATCATAATTGTTACAAGTTCAATAGTTGTTGGCATTCAAATTGCTGATGTTTGGGATACAGCAGGGGTGTCCAATCTTTTCCACAAAGGGCCGGTGTGGGTGCAGGTTTCCATTTCAACCAAGCAAGAGCAACACCAAATTCTACCTGTTTAAATCGAATGATTTTTATTTGAAATGACTATCAGGTGTTCCCTTGATTGGTTGGAATGAAAACCAGCACCCACACTTATGGAAAGCCCTTTATGGAAAAGATTGGACACCACTGGGATACAGAATTGGTACAAGGTAAGATGTAAGTAATCTGACCATAGAGAAGGATAGTAAGAGTTGCTTGGGACTCACAGTACTCTCAATATGAATATAAAGAGTGTGCTTGTCTCTGTGATTCTGACGCTACCTGTTTTTTGGTCTCGTGTAATCCAGCTCTGTTATAGTCTGTTATCGCATTTTTGACTATTACTCTAAGCAGACACAGTTTGTCAGTATGAACCCACTAAACACCCCAAAAAAAAACAAATATGATGGTGTAATTAAACAAATAATGTTTTATATTTAAGCAGAATCAAAGTAAAAAGTAAACAGTACAAATAATTGGCATTGTTTATAAATCTTAAGGTAAATTGCATAACTTTGAATAAACCAAACAGAATTGACAATTTTTCTTAACACAGCCCATTTTTATCTCCGACACCCATTAAAGTTCAAACGTAAAGAGCCCTAGAAACATAAAATATTAATTAAAAGAAAGAAAAGAAAAGGCAAAAATGGTAAAATTTCCTGCCTCATAAGAGTGGTGTGCACTTCATCTTCCATTAGCTGAGGCATTTGTTTTCAGCTCTCAGCTATGCTCAGACAGTACGGCCGGTCCTTTGCACATAAACCAACACTTCCTTTGGTGTAATTAAATGTACAGTATTTATCTTAATTTGTGGGTTTGTGTTGGATCACTTTCTGTATTTTTATTTTTTATATTCTTTAAATGCAATAATATCAAATATTTCTTAATGGCATGCTCAGACCATGACTTACTAACCTAGTAGCCAGTTTTAGTTGCCAGTTGCCAAAAAACAAGGTTTTTGTAATTTAATTGCATTTTAAATTTGATGGCTGCAACAAATTTTTAAAAAGCAGGAATGGTGGCAACAAAAGGCTTTAAAAGTAAGTGTTACTAAAAATAAATATTTGGAGGAAAATTTTTTTTACTAATTTTGGAGTCATCAAATTCAAGTGTACTTCATTTTTTCCTTAAAAAAATGTCAATTTCCTCATTTTAAACATTTGACATATTTTCTATGTTCTATTGTGAATAACATTTGGGTTTATAGGATTTGGAAATTCTGTTTTTAATTTTTTTTATTACATAGTTTATTGTACAGTATTTCTTCGGTAGAAATAAAACTTTTACTTGTTACAGTTTTACCGTGAAAAACTGTAAGCTAATTAGAAATTGGCTAACTAAAGTTTTATAGGACAAATAAAAATACATACCTGTGTTGTCGGAAAACAAACGCATGAATGTGGTAACGAATGCATTGGTCATAATTATGTGAGGTATCTTACTGTTTGTGACGTACATTCCTGTTGATTGCCGGTGTTACACCAGGTTTTGTGACCATCGTATGTTGTACCCTTAGAGGGCGCTGTTGCGAAAAAGACAGTTTAAAATATATCGTCTACAGAAGTTCGCTACGTAAACAACGTAAATGTAAACAATCGGCGTCCACTGTTCTTTAAATGTTGTTGCAAGAACGCGCCTAGCGCCGTGCACGTTACCTTGAACGCGCGTGCAGAACAGTGCCGTCGTGCTGCAAAGAAACAGTTGCATCCGCCATGAACTAAAGCAGGGGTGTTAAACTCAAATACACAGAGGGCCAAAATTAAAAAAAATCTATCTCTCTATCTGTAGCCTTTCGAATTCCTTTTTAATGTAAACCTTTTTTCACAGGGCAACAACAAAAAAACAAAAATAATAATAATTTCCTTCAATTAAAAAAGCCATCTTTCAGCTATTACCAGTCCATGCCTTGGAGTAGAAAAAGTGCATAAAGACAACATTCATTTAAGCTCAGTTTTTACACTCTGATTTACTCTGATGCACACTGGTTCATGCCAGATACATCTAAGCATTCTGGGATTAGTAGTATTAGCGGTGTAATACGTACACATTTATTATGATCTCGCGGGCCAAAAATAATTACACCGCGGGCCAGAGTTTGACACCCCTGCTTTAGACTGTTAATTGTATATATATATATATATATATATATATATATTATTGTCATTCCAAATTTTCCAAGGAATTTTAATTTTAGTGGTTTTCGGTAATAAAGTGAAATACTGGAATTCGTTATTGTTCTTCATGTTTATTATAGTGATGCCTAACCCTCTCTCCCTCTTATATACTGAGAAGTAAACCGTAACATACTTATCGCAGGGGCACTATTGCAGGTTATCGAAATCCGTTTCCTCCCTCTATTTCCATGCAACGACTTGAATGTTCTCCATATTTACTGTAGTAATGCCTAACACTCTTTGTATTATATCCTAAAAAATATTTGGGTCTCATATCAACAGTAACAAACTTACAGCAGGGTCACCAAATATGATATGGCACTATTACAGGTTAGCGAAATCCGTTTCCTTCCTCTATTTCACATACAATGACTTTAATATTCTCCACAAAGCCAATAAAATAATGACCATACTGCTATGTGGTTGATAATGTCTAATACACCAGTCTGGTTATTTCAATCTGATTAAGTGTCCTCAAGTGTCTCATGAATGTTATTCTAACCACAAATGTAAAACATACATCTTATTTAATACTGTTGTATAGTGTAATATACATGTAATAAATGAAAGAAAGTTTTTAATATTTCTAATTTGTGCTAAAAATAATAATCATAAAAAATGACAAATTTTTACAACTTATTTGTTTTAATGGTAACTTTAATACGAAAGTATTAATAGTAAATAATAACAGGGGAAGGGAGGAGATTCTTAAAATGTGCACGCCACACAGCTGTAGGACTTGATGGGATCGGGCAATTAAAAAATGTTTAAACTGAGAAAATGTAATCATTTTAAGGGTAAAATAAGTTGATTTTAAACTGGAATCATGGAATCAACACATCTCAAAAAATTTGGGACAAGGCCATGTTTACCACTGTGTGGCATTGCCTTTTTATAACAGTCTGCAAATGTCTTGGGACTGAGGAGACAAGTTGCTGAAGTTTAGGAATAGGAATGTTGTCCCATTCTTGTCTAATACAGGCTTCTAGTTGCTCAACTGTCTTAGGTCTTCTTTGTCACATCTTCCACTTTATGATGCGCCAAGTGTTTTCTATGGGTGAAAGATCTGGACTGCAGGCTGACCATTTCAGTACCCGGATCCTTCTTCTGCGCAGCCATGATGCTGTAATTGATGCAGTATGTGGTCTGGCATTGTCATGTTGGAAAATGCAAGGTCTTCCCTGAAAGAGACGACGTCTGGATGGGAGCATATGTTGTTCTAGAACTTGGATATACCTTTCAGCATTGATGGTGCATTTCCAGATGTGTAAGCTGTGAATGCCACACGCATTTATGCAACCCCATACCATCAGAGATGCAGAACTGAGCGCTGATAACAACTTGTCCTTGTCTGACTCGGCTGACATGGCATTTCAGCTGTCCAAAAAGAATTAAAAATTTTGATTCGTCTGACCACAGAACAGTTTTCCACTTTGCCATATATTTGTCCATTTTAAATGAGCCTTGGCCCAGAGAAAACGCCTGCGCTTCTGGATCATGTTTAGATATGGCTTCTTTTCTGACCTATAGAGTTTTAGCCAGCAACGGTGAATGGCACAGTGGATTGTGTTCATGGACAATTTTTTCTGGAAGTATTCCTGAGCCCATGTTGTGATTTCCATTACAGTAGCATTCCTGTATTTGATGCAATGCCGTCTAAAGGCAAGAATATCACAAGCAGCCAGTATGGTTTTCCGGTCTTGACCCTTACGCACAGAGATTGTTCCAGATTCTCTGAATGTTTGGATGATATTATGCACTGTAGATGATGATAACTTTAAACTCTTTGCAATTTTTCTCTGAGAAACTCCTTTACCTTTAGTTGCTCCAGTTTTCGCCGCAGCATTGGGAAAATTGGTGATCCTCTGCCGATCTTGACTTCTGAGAGACACTGCCACTCTGAGAGGCTCTTTTTATACCCAATCATGTTGCCAATTGACCTAATAAGTTGCACATTGGTCCTCCAGCTGTTCCTTATATGTACATTTCACTTTTCCGGCCTCTTGTTGCTGTCCCAACTTATGCTTATTGCTGTCCCAACTTTTTTGGAATGTGTAGCTCTTATGAAATCCAAAATGAGCCAATATTTGGCATGACATTTCAAAATGTCTCACTTTCAACATTTGATATGGTATCTTTATTCTATTGTGAATAAAATATAAGTTTATGAGATTTGTAAATTATTGCATTCCTTTTTTATTCACAATTTGTACATTGTCCCAACTTTCTTTTGGTGTATTTCTTTTTTAAAATATATGGCTGAACATTTGTTCACACCCTACCATCACACATAAAAGGGATATATTCCGATAGGCTGCTGTTGAGTGATTACAATATAGCGATGTTTGTTTATTTTGCCACAAGAGCATTAATGAGTGGAAAAACCTGGGGTGCAGTTTGGTGTCAGTGGGGTTGAGGTCAAAGCAGAGGAGTTCCACAAGTCATCTACAAGATGAAGATCTGGCTCAAAAGTTGTCATTTTGGCAATAAAGCGCAAATGGTAGTGTTGTGCAAGGGGACCATTTTAAAGGGTGATTGTGTGTAAAAATTCGATAAATAAAGTAATTTATTGTAAACAGAGCTGGTCTCAAAAGAGTGGATTCCCATACTGTTACCACAATGTTGGACGTGCACAATTTTTTAAGATGTCTTGGGATGCAGTAGCTTTAAATTTTCCCTTCACATGAACTAAAAGACCCAAACCTATTCCAGCATGATAATGCTCCTGAGAACTTAAGGAAGATATGATTTGCATTGGTTGGAGTATAAAATCTGTTATAGAGCTCTGAGCTCAACCGTATTGATTATCTTTGGGATAAATAGGAACGCTGACTGAACCAAAAGGCCTCCTCACCCGGCATCAGTACCTGACTTTATTAACACCCTGGTGGCTGAAAGAGCACGATTCTCCACAAGCACACCCCAAAATCTAGTGGAACTTCTACAAAGAGTGAAGGTTATTATAATAGAACATGGGGACAAAATGTGGAATAGGATGTTTAAAAAGGACAGAAATCTTATGGTCCGGTGTCCCCATGTATTTGTCTATAACCCAGCCATTATGATTGCACAAGCCATTGCACTCTTAGTGCCGGTCCCAAGCCCGAGTAAATGGGGAGGGTTGCGTTAGGAAGGGCATCCAGCGTAAAACGTGCCAAATCAAATATGCGGATCACAAATGAGAATTACACACCGGATCAGTCGAGGCCTGGGTTAACAACAACTGCCACAGGTATCGTTAGCCGACAGGGTATCGGTGGAAATTGGGCTTCTGTTGGCCAAAGGAGGAGAGGAGGAAGATGTTTACAGAGACGGCAGGGAATGGAGCAGTGTAGGAGAGGGGAGGTTTGGGTTGGTACTTTAAATGTTGGTACTATGATGGGTAAAGGGAGAGAAGTAGCTGATATGATGGAGAGGAGAAAGGTAGATATGTTGTGTGTTCAGGTGACCAAGTGGAAAGGAAGTAGGGCCAGGAACATTGGAAGTGGGTTTAAACTGTTCTATCATGGTGTGGATGGAAAGAGAAATGGTATAGGGGTGATTCTGAAAGAAGAGTAAAGTAAGAGTGTAGTGGAGGTGAAGAGAGTTTCTGATAGGGTAATGCTCGTGAAGGTGGAAGTTAAAGGGATGATGATAAATGTCATCAGTGCCTATGCTCCACAAGTTGGCTGTGAGATGGAGGAGAAGGAAAGATTCTGGAGTGAATTAGATGAAGTGGTAGATGGTGTACCTAGGAAAGAACGATTGGTGGTTGGGGCAGACTTTAATGGGCATGTAGGTGAAGGGAACAGAGGTAATAAGGAGGTGATGGGTAGGTATGGTTCTAAGGAGATTAAGGTGGAAGGGCAGATGGTGGTAGATTTTGCTAAAAGGATGGAAATGGCAGGGGTAAAAACTTATTTTAGGAAGAAGGAGGATCTTAGGGTGACGTATAAGAGTGGAGGAAGGTGCACACAGGTGGACTATGTGCTATGCAGGAGATGCAACCTGAGGAGATTGGAGACTGTAAGGTGTTGACGGGGACAGTGTAGCTAGACAGCATCAGATGGTGGTCTGTAGGATGGTTTCCGAGGCGAAAAAGAAGAGAAGGAGAGTGAGGACTGAAAGAAGAATATGATGGTGGAAACTGAAGGAGGACGAGTGTAGTGTGAGGTTTAGGGAAGAGGTCAGACAGGGGGTTGGTGGTGGGGAAGAGGTGCTGGATGATTGGGCAACTACTGCAGAAGTGATGAGAGAGGCAGCTAGAAAAGTACTTGGTGTGACATCTGGAAATAGAAAGCAAGACAAGGAGACGTGGTGGCGGAATGAGGAAGTGCAGGAGATCATAAGGAGAAAGAGGTTGGCAAAACAGAAGTGGGATAGACAGAGTGATGAGAAAAGTAGGCAGGATTACAAGGAGATGCGGCAGCAGGTAAAAAGGGATGTGGCAAAAGCCATAGAAAAGGCATTTGAGGAGCTGTATGAGAGGTTGGACACTAAGGAAGGAGAAAAGGATTTATACCGATTGGCCAGGCAGAGAGACCGAGCTGGGAAGGATGTTCTGCAAGTTAGAGCAATAAAGGATGGAGAGGGAAATGTGTTGACTAGTGTTGAGAAGGTGGAGGATGTATTTTGAGCAGCTGATGAATGAGGAAAATCAGAGAGAGAGAGAAGGTTGGATGATGTGGAGTTGGTGAAGCAGGATGTAGATAGGATTAGTAAGGAGGAAGTAAGAGCAGCAATTAAGAGGATGAAGAATGGAAAGTCGGTTGGACCAGATGACATACCGGTAGAAGCGTGGAGATGTTTAGGAGAGATGGCAGTGGAGTTTTTAACCAGATTGTTTAACAGGATTTTGGAAGGTGAGAAGATGCCTGAGGAATGGAGAAGTGTGCTGGTACCAATCTTTAAGCATAAGGGAGATGTGCAGACCTGCAGTACCTACAGGGGAATTAAGTTGACCAGTCACACAATGAAGTTATGGGAAAGAGTATTGGAAGCCAGGCTGAGAGATGAGGTGACCATCTGTGAGCAACAGTATGGTTTCATGCCGAGGAAGTTCACCACAGATGCCTTATTTGCTTTGAGGAGTATAGAGAAGGAAAGAAGGAATTGCATTTTGTATTTATGGATTTTGAGAAGGCGTACGACAGAGTGCCATGAGAGGAGTTGTGGTATTGTATGAGGAAGTCAGTTGTGTCAGAGAAGTATGTGAGGGTGGTGCAGGACATGTATGAAAACAGTGTGACAGCAGTGAAGTGTGCCGTAGGTACGACAGACTGGTTCAGGGTGACGGTTGGACTGCATCAAGGATCAGCCTTGAGCCCTTTTCTGTTTGCAGTGGTGATGGACAGGTTGACGGACGAGGTCAGACAGGAGTCTCCCTGGACTATGATGTTTGCGGATGATATTGTGATTTGTTGTGAGAGTAGGGAGCAGGTTGAGAAGAGCCTGGAGAGGTGGAGATATGCGCTGGAGAGAAGGGGAATAAAACTCAGTAAGAGTAAGACAGAGTACATGTGTGTGAATGAGAGGGAGGGCAGTGGAGTGATGCGGTTGCAGGGAGAAAAGCTGGAGAAGATGGAGGAGTTCAGGTACCTGGGGTCAACAGTGCAAAGTAGTGGAGAGTGTGTTAGAGAAGTGAAGAAAAGAGTGCAGGCAGGGTGGAGTGGGTGGAGAAGAGTGACAGGAGTGATTTGTGATAGTAGGGTATCTGCAAGAATGAAAGGGAAAGTTTATAGGACTGTGGTGAGACCTGCGATGTATTAGATGTATTAGAGACAGTAGCATTGAGTAAAAGACAGGAGATGGAGCTGGAGGTAGCAGAGTTGAAGATGTTTGAGGTTTTTGTTGGGAGTGACGAGGCTGGACAAGATTAGAAATGAGTTTATTAGAGGGACAGCGCATGTAGGATGTTTTGGTGACAAGGTGAGGGATGTGAGATTGAGATGGTTTGGACATGTGCAGAGTAGGGACATGAGTTATATTGGTAGAAGAATGCTGAGGATAGAGGCACCAGGTAGAAGGAAAAGAGGAAGGCCAAGGAGGAGGTTCATGGATGTGGTAAGGGGAAGACATGCATGTAGTTGGTGTGAAAGAGGCAGATCTAGAGGACAGGGTGGAATGCAGACGGATGATCCGCTGTGGCGACCCCTAATGGGAGCAGCCAAAAGAAGAAATAATAGTCCCCAAATATTGGTCTATATAGTGTAATCTTAGGTTGCAAGTAGTATTTAGTTTTTTAGTTCAAGTTTGGTTTGGATCTGTTTTTGATCTTATTTCTCTCCTCATTATAGGTTTGAAGCATGCTGGCTAGCTTTAATGAAAGACTCTAATGGAGTAGTCATTGTATTTAACCCTGACATTCCAAGTCACCTTAAGGAAGTAGAGACCTGGCACTCGACATGTATCTCCTCTCGAAGCCTACAGGCAGGACAGTGTCTGCTCATAGCACACCACAAGCCTGGTAGTGGAGCGGATATGTCACGCCCTCAATTAGGTAACGTAGAAAAGTAATCAGATCACATATTTATCTATTATTGCAATGGCATCAATGTGAGAAATCTGTAAAAAAAAAAAAAAATCTTCCTCCTCTGTGCAGCTCCTCAATTGAACAAGCTGCATCTCATTCATTCCAACCTAAAGGACGATCCTAAAGGGGTCCGTCGAGAGTTCTGTACATATCTCGGCAACGTCATGCAAAGCTTGTGGAAATGTCTATTATAGTGTAAACACTAAATAAAAACTTAAAGACTTGTTAGTAAGTTTTAATGGGCAAATGTGTCTTCGCATTTTTTCCCCCCAGTACAGTGAAACCCCGTTGTAAGAGCAACCTATTGTACGAGCGAAACGGAGATACGAGCAAACTCGCTCACAAAATTTGACCGTTTCACGACAAATTTCGAAGGCACGAGCAAACCCACGCTGCAGGTTCCCCGTTTTCGGCGGAGGGTCGCATCAGTCGCTTATGTGATGACGCTTAGTTTAAGTGATCGGAGGGTGCATTTAAGGAGGAGAGCGTGTGTGCGCGCATGCGCGCCAGAGACGTGCTGCGTGGGGCACTAAGTAGACAGACCCAAAAAAAAAAAAAAAACAACAACAAATAAAAGTGGCTCCCGTATTCATACGATTTCCCACAGTAACTTTTTTTTAGTTTTGTATTTTTATTTCACTAGAAATCTTGAAAAATGTCTCCCAAGAAAATCAGTGATGGTGCTTTGAAAAAGAAAGTAGGTAGAATGACCATGGAAACCGAGAAGGTTACGAGTCTGGTGCTAACGCATGAGTAAGTGTTAAAATATGTTTATATTACGGTAATTTGCAGTGTATTTGTTTTTAAAAATAGGCTACAAATACTTTTTAAGTGCAGAAATAAGCGATCGAATGACATCTCGGAGCTGATTAAATCACTTTTACATTCATTCCTATGGGGAAAATCAGTTTTCACACACGAGCAAATGGACACACAAGCAATTTTCAAGAACAAATTATGCTCGTACAACGGGGTTCCACTGTACAGGTAATGAATCTGAAATTCTATTGAGTAGTAATGACACTATAGATACAGCAGACAGAGATTAGGTTGACCTACATTTTGAAAGTATGTCTTTCTGTCCATTAGCCATTTATTCTACAGCTCTCATGGTATACTTACATATGTTTCTACACTATATTAGGAAGCTTTGTTTTGATACCAAAAGGAAAACATCATGTACACCTTTCAGCATAATCAGCTTTAAAATACTTTTCAAATTCATTGCAAAAAACAAGGTCGTTTAAAAAAATTAAATAAAAGGATGGTTATGTTATTGTATGTTAAATGTAAAAGTTATTTTTTTTATTGGACTAAATACAAGTTTATATTATGCAAACCCACCATCCATCACTGTACTGAGCATATACGCTTCTTTGAACAATACATATTTATTTACTTCCTGGAATCCAAGAAGTTCAAAGCAGAAACAAAGAGCTTGGACAAGAAGGAAGCAAGCAACAGTCCACATTTACACATTATAGCCCACAATGCCTCCTTTTCCGATGATCTCGCCGATGTAGAACCACATTAGAACTTCTGTGGCGACAAGACCGTTCCTCAGAGCGTCCTGTGGAAACAAATGAGAGAGTTATGACCCTTTAACTCTTTACTGAGCAAATTATTTATTTCCACAGTAACATGCACAAGACTTTCTAATTAGAGCAGTGGTTCTTAACCTTGTTGGCGGTACTGACCCCCACCAGTTTCATATGCGCATTTACCGAACCCTTCTTAAGCGGGGCGTGTCATCACGAATCATATGAGTCGGGTGTGTGTCTTGACCTCCGCCGAACCCCTGAGACTGACTCACTGAACCCCTGAGGTTCGATCGAACCCAGGTTAAGAACCACTGAATTAGAGTCTTTATTCTAAGTGAAACATTAGTCAAGCAGAATACAGTTCAACCATAGACTACTAATGAAATGATTTTTCAAACATTCTAAATACAATGTGATCCTGTTGAATTTATTCAAAACAGATGACCATCATAGCTCACTTGTGATGCTCGGATGTATTAGATAATTTTGTCGCTCTTACTATATAAGGATTGGAAGGCAAATTATAATTGAATAAAAAGCATGACCGGGTAAAAATATTCATAATGCACTTTGCCAACAACTGGATAAGGGCTTCTGTCACTCTTACTACAGTGTTTCCTCGAAAATAATACAGGGGATGCCATTTTCATCTACAACAATCACAAACTGATACATTTATTTATGTATGGTACAAACCGTACTGTACCTGTTGTAAAAAGGCACCTGCTTGTTTATTAACAAATACTTATGGTAATTATAATTTATATTACTGGTATTATATTAATATTATATTACTATATTATTATAGTATATTAATTAAAATGTTATTTTATTAATATACATTTTAACATTTTATAATTTAATACTATATACTATAATTTAATAATACTATTAAATTATATACTATAATTTAATTTATAATTTAATTGTGTGTTGCAACAGAACGATCGTACCACCATAAATGCCGGCTGAGGATCTTAACTAGGGCTAATTTTCGTGGAAACACGGTAGCTAACAGTCTATTGTAAAAATAAATAAATCAATTATTACAATCACAAAAAAAAACCCAAAAGTTGTGTACATCTGATTTTCACTGGACTACACTTTAAATCTACTAATTACACTGGTACATCCTTGAGTACACATTTGTACAAATACTCCTACACACTGGAAAATTTGACAAGAGAAAATAAAATAAAATGCTTTCGACAAAAAGTTTTAAAAAAGGCCAGATAACAGATATTGTTTGATGCAGTGCTTCTTGTTTTAGAATTAATAACTTCAGTGACTGCTAGTTTGATACATAAATCTTCTAGGTAAAGTCTGAAAACTTGCTAGATAAAACAATTTTATTGACATGTTTGAACAGTTTCTTGTATGTGTTTCTTCTCAAAATGATCAAGAATATATTTTAAATTGGTTTGACAAAGTTGCTTCTGAACTTGAGTAATTTTGACTGCTTGACCTCCATATGTGTGTCCTGAACATAATACCAGGGAATGTTTTTTATGTAAAAAAAAACATTGAACACCTTGATTTTTATTTTATTGCTAAACACACAAACAGTCCTATGCCTGCAATTCAGTGTACAAAACAATGCCTCAAAAAAAAAAAAAAAAGATTTGCAGTTTTTTTTTTTTGTTTGTGTTTTTTTTTTTTAAACACTGGTTCTGTATTCAAGTTTAAACCAGAAACAAGTACAACCTGAACCAATGGTGTTTCTTAAAATAATAATAATAATAATAATAATAATGCCATTAAATACAAAAGCTATATCAATAAGTCCTACAGTACAGCAGTGCTGCTGCTGGTCCAAACAAGGTCCTTTAACAAAAGAAGATTAAAGAGTTTAAATCCCAGGCCCACCAGACCCCCTTACTGCAGGATTCATTGAGTCGGGTCACTGACATCAGGCAATGTACCAATATCTGTAAATATACTATATTGCCAAAAGTATTGGGTCACCTGGTTATAAAAATAGCATGTGATTTTTGAGCATTGCATTTCACAATTAGTTCCAATTTTCTCTTTAATTCCCTCCACTATTCTGCAAAGATGTTCCACTAGATTTTGGAGTGTGCTTATGGATATTTGTGTTCATCAGCCACAAGGGTATTACGAAAGGCAGGTACTTATGTAAGTGAGGAGGCCTGGGGTGCAGAGTCAGGTTTCCAAAACTTTATAAAAGATCTCAAGATCCTCTCCAAAGCATGTAAACCAGATCTTCAAGAGCTCCCTTTGTGAACAGAGGCATTGAACAGGGTTGGGTCTCCAAGTTCAAGTGAATGCAAAATGTTATTATAGTGCACATATGATGTCCTGTAAAACCGAGTGCCTCCTGTGATGTAGTGCTCATAATGATGGTATTGAACGGAGGATTGATTCCGGTAGGACACAAATAAAAAGACCTAGGTGTGAAACTACAGCTAAACTAAAAAAAGCGGTTCCTGGGTTGTGTGTTCTCACCCGAACTGTGGTTTGACCCAGACGGCCAGCCTGGAAGGCCTTGACGAGATCGGACACTCCTGCTACTGCCTTCGAGACTTCAGCTGGAGAAGGAGGCACCAGCTCCACACGAGCATAGTACCAGAATGTCGATAGCCGGGGCTTCGAGTAGCTCACAGCGGCTACAAAACCGACAAAAGAAACAATCAGTCATGATCTACAACTAATATACTATAACAATATACTAGCTAAATATATAAGCAAATAAACGCAATTGTCAATGACTGTAAAAATCCGTGTAACCGGGTTGCAGAAATGCGTTAGCAAAGTTAGCTGCGTGACATCACTCCCGTCGCGGCCATTGCTTCTCTACAAGGCCAGCACTCTCTCCTCACTTAACCAAACAACTGTTCTTCATATTTACTTATCTCACAAAACAACTTACCGCCGACCAAAGAGGGAACTTTTGCAACCAGCTTCTGTACTGCCTGTGCCATGGCTTCTGACTCTAATAATCTGCTGCTCGCTGCTAACGAAGAGCCCCTTCAAATGAATGTCACCTACAGGAAAGGACCTCTGCAGGGGTGACTAGAGAGGTGCCTGATCTAAATCCTCAAAATGCCTACAAAATAATTATAACTGTTAGAAATATTTAACTTTTTTTGCATTAAATAAAACAATACCAATTTAAGTTGATTTAAACAAGAGAATTAAAAATGTTTTATGTTTATTTAAGCGACGAAAGAGGCGACGGCATAATATTGGTTTACTAACAGTACTGTAGAGAAGCGGCACCTTCCACACTTCCGGGTTTAAAAAAACAACAACAATAAAATAAAATAAAATAAAATAAAATAACATGAAATAAAAAAAAAATAAAATAAAAAACTTAGTCAAGCGATAGATTTATAAAAAAAATATTTTGTTTAAAGCTTGGATGTGTTAATTAAATATCCGATTACAATGATTAGTGAATACAAGTGATATATTCAAATGTATACTTTATTTTATTTATTTATTTATTTATTTATTTAAGCATGGATAATTTATATTTTTCTTTCTTTCTTTTATTTCATAATTTATAATATTGTATTGTATTTATTTTTTAAGTAGAATGCCAGGGGTATGCATAAAAGAAATTATAGCTACATATATTTTACATAAAAAAAAATACAAAATAATTTTAATAACTTTTTAAGACCAGGAGATCCAAGGGTCCAAAAATCCTTAAAGACCAAAGCCAAATGTGCGCATTCTTAGAAGAGATGAAAAACAGATTCATCCTCAGCACCACACAAGGAATATAAAGGATAAAAAATAAATAAATAAATAAAGCTTTTCAGGGTAGTAGAGATAAAGTATTTGATAAGATACATCCTTGACCTTATTGGTAATCAAATATTTACAAGACAGAGCCGACACTTTTTTCCATTGAATGTTAGCCATTCCAGTATGACAGCATATGGGGAAGAAACAATCGTGTTCTGAAATAGTCGTCTCATTGTTCTGTTACAATCAGAAGGAGGAGATTAAAAAAAGAGATAGTCCTGAGTTCGCAAAGAAACGATATCCTGCTATAATCAAATTTAAGGGGGTTACATAAAGAGTTGTCAAAAAAGAAGAAACTCTGCAAATTCTGTTTCATGATTAGCAGCAGATCAACCCAGATGTAAATGCACAAATTTATTAGAATTATTCTGAGATTGCTGTTCTCCTTTACAAAAATGCATGCATCACACAGATCTAAAAATGTATTAATAACAGTGTAATATTTATGCATTATTAAAAATATTTCACTTTGTTATTAGGAAAAATACTTACTCCAGAGTGAGTTCTCCATAAATGTGAAAAAATTACAGAAAATGCCAGGGCTAAAAACACAAACACTGTGGTCAAAAACCTGTCTAGAGAAGAGAAGAGAAAAGAAGAGAAGAGAAGAGAAGAGAAGAGAAGAGAAGAGAAGAGAAGAGAAGAGAAGAGAAGAGAAGAGAAGAGAAGAGAGTCACCACCAGTGTAACAGCAGGATTAATGTATTTGTTTGCAAGTCTTATAAAAAGTGATTTTTTTGCAAACTTAAACCTTCAAACAAACACTAATTGACTTAAACATATACTTCCTTTTTAGGATTTTCAGAGGCTTTTAAGGTAAATAGATGTGCATCATGCTGTTCTGATCAGAAATTTGTAAATCACGCAATTTAATTAATGATTATACAAAATGTATTCAGAGCGGTTGGGGTTAATGTGTAGGGCACTGGATTTCTGATCAGAAGTGACTTCAAGTCCTAGGCCCTACCAGACCCCCCTACTCCTGGATCCCTTGTGCAAGACCACTAAATCCTTTAGCTGCTCAGTTATGTAAGAAAAGATCATTGTAAGCCACGTTGGATAAGGGCATCTACCTAGTGCCTTAAATGTAAAATTCCATATATGTACTCTGGGGTTTATGTACAATCCCACATTTTAAGGTTTATTATTCTAATCATAGATATTAAGGTTTATTATTCTTTAAGGTATAATAATAATAATAATAATAATAATAATAATAATAATAATAATAATAATAATAATAATAATAATAATATTTTTGGGGTATGCAGGTAATCAGCTTTACTCTTGAATGCATTTACTTATTTTTGCAAATGAAACAGGACTGATTTAGCTTTAATGCAACAAATCAGATCCATTTTTGACCTCATTTGACATCCACATTATGCTTGGCTTCTAAGCATTTCATTGTCCCCTTGTTAAGAGTGAAAGTGTACACTTTGCACTGCAGCTCACCAGTGATAAACACAAATCAGCCATTTGATGCCTTGGTGGACTTGGTGTCGTCTTTATATCTTTCTCCTCACACACTATCACTTTATAGAAGCTCACGCTCACCAAAGCAACAACCTTTACAACCTTTTCAATCTATCCAGAACAAAAGAATAAAAAAATACCACAGGCTTGAAGTTTTTTGAGCTACAGGGCTAGAAAGTTGGACGAAGCGATACGGGTGACGACACAGGCACAAAGACACGAGCGGAAGAATAAAAGCCCGCCAATCACATGGTTCGGACTCTGGAAATAGCTCTGGCCTGACAAAACCCCCAGCAGAGATAAGAGGATGCAATCAGCGTGTGGTAGCAGAGACTGGAATATCGACGAACTTGGCATTGCTTGAGACAGTGAAGCAGAAAACAGCACGGCCCTTTTCATCTATTCCATCAGCGAGCCTAGAAAAAACACAGTCCAAACAAAAAACTAATACAAAACTATATATATATATATATGTATATATAAATCTTACTTCCTGAGAGGCCTTTGTTACTTTTTTAGCTGTGATTGGCATTCCATTTTTTTTCATCCACTCATAACCTGTTCTGTCCATCACTAGCAAGGAGAGAGAGTCACCTCCCTTCTTCATAAGTAAAATCACATCTTCCAGACACTCCTTCTCTACATTTTGTCCATTCACCTCCACTAGTACATCACCTTGCAGGAGGCCAGCACTTTCTCCTGGACCTCCAGGGGCCACCTGCATGGAATCAAATAAAACAGAAGCAAGACACAATTGGGATACTGTTCTAAAAAATAATAATAACGAAGAGTGCTGTGATACATCAGAACTACAATGTTGTTTCTTTTCATTGAACACAGACCAATCGTGTGTTTTATCCAATACTATATAAATAGAGAGCGAAATTTACTTGTGCATATTGTTTTATAAACCTTGAAGCAATAATGCTTGCCTAATGTTTTAGATCATTGAGGAGGGTATAAATAAAGTATATAAAACATTTATAATTCATATTATAAATATAATATTAATCTATTATCTATTAATCATCTGTTTCCTGTGATTATCCTACAATCTATGTACCAAAATCTGCTGATTAATTCTTTTTTCTATGTCTGGCCAAAGAAAAGCACCTAATAAAGGGACAGAAGAGTGCTCTATACCTGGTTGATAAATGTGCCAGGTTTCTGTTGGACCCAACCCAAATGGAAGCCAAATCCCACAGGACTTTTCTGTAGCACACACAGTCTTGGTTTGGGCTCGACTTCCTGCTCTTCCTGGGCGTCACCTGAGGACACTAAAATTGCTGGACTCTGTTCCTGTGAAGTTGACTTCTCCTGCTGCTCCTTTCCAGAATAATGATCTTCACAGAACAGCAAGGGAGACAGACCCAGCTGAGAAAAATTTAAGAAGACAGAAATAGATGAAGTCAAACCTTAATATCTAGAGTGTACATACATTTGACAGCACATTCAATTTTGTGAACTGAGGTCTTTTTATCTTGTACTTTACAACAGCTGTAAGAAAGAATAACTGTTTGAAAGACTTAAAAAAATATGTAATTAAATGGTATAATAATATTATTATACCGTATCGCATGAAAGTGAGTACACCCCTCACATTTCAGCAACCATTTTAGTAAAACTTCATAAGGGACAATACAATACAAATGAAACTTGGATATACTTTAGAGTAGTCAGTGTGTAGCTTGTATAGCAGTATTACTTTCTTTCGGCTTCTCCCATTAGGGGTCGCCACAGCGGCTCATCCGTATTCATGATCCGCATGTTTCATTCGGCACGTGTTTTTACCCTGGATGCCCTTCCTAACGCAACCCTCCCCATTTATCCAGTCTTAGGACCGGCACTAAGAGTGCACTGGCTTGTGCAACCGTAATGGCTGGGGTTGGTTCCCTGACCGAGGATCGATTGTCCTCTGAAAATAACTCAACATACAACCATTATTGTAAAAATAGCTGACACAAAATTGTGTCCAAAGTGTCAATATTTTGTGTGAGCACCATTGTTATCCAGCACTGCCTTAATCCTCCTGGGCATTAAATTCACCAGAGATACAAAAGTTGTTGCTGGAATCCTCTTCCACTCATCACAGAGCTGCTGTATGTTAGACCCATGGTGCTTCTGGTGCTCAATAGGGTTCAGATTTGGAGACATACTTGTCCATTTGATCACCTTCACCTTCAGCTTTCAAAAAGAGCGCATCATATTCTGACACAATATTCTTGGTACCCCACACCAGGGTGTCGCCATACATGCTCGTTTGCTTGCTTTCTTGTAAACCAGCTTCAGAAGAGGCTTCTTTCTGGGATGACAGCCAAGCAAACCGATTTGTTGCAATGTGTGGCGTATGGTCTGAGTACTGACAAGCGGACCACTGTACTTTTACCGATCCTTCTATAGCCTGGGTTATCTTTGTGGAGAGCAACAATTCTAATTCTCAAAACCTTGAGAGAGTCTTTGCCATGAGGTGCTATGCTGAACATCCAGTGGTCAGTATGAGAAAATTGTACTCAAAACACTAAATTTTAACTGCTCTAATAAAAGATTTGTATGATCAAACAAATTTGTATGATCCTGACGAGCAGACAAAAACATATACATGATGAATAGGACGTGGTTTTGCATAGTTACAGGACGTACAGTTGTTTTCACTTACGGTGTACTCACTTTTGTTGCCAGCTATTTTGACAATAATGGCTGTTCAGCTATTTTCAGAGGCAAGTAAATCTGTACTGCTATACAAGCTGCACATTGACAACATTAACTATATCTAAGTTTCATTTCTATAGTATTGTCCAGAGGTGGGAGTAAGTCACCAAATGAAAGTCTCAAGTCAAGTCCAAGTCTTAACATTGCAAGTCTGTTGTAAGGGTCAAGTCAAGTCAAGTCAAGTCAAGTCATACTCTTTGTCAAGTCAAGTCCCAACTTAGTCATCAAGTCATACCAAATCGCACACAGATCTGTTTGACACATTTTTTAACTCAGGGACTTTTATTACTTATTTAGACACAGAGGGCTGATGATGGGTTACAAAAATAAATAAATTAACTTGTGTAATAAAATATTGTTAAAAAGCACTTTAAATGCTCTAAAATAAAAATAAATTAAATGAACAAGTAAACAAGAATTAATTGTAAGTTTTTTAGACAGTAGAATGTGCTGATGTTCCCTTCTCAGGAGGAGTCAGAACTACAGTTGTTAAACTGGATAATTTCTATCTATGAATACTCTTATGTATCTGTGTAAACATGGAGTGAACAGTCACATGTCCCCATCTCAACATATAGTAATAATAATAATACCTATAAGTGTAAAGTATACTCTGTCATCTCATCAGACACCAAACAATGGGTTGCATACTCAAAGTAGAATATCAATATCGGAAAAAATTAAAAATCTTACTGTACAAGTGAGGCAGTGGTTTTTAAAAGGTGATGAACACAACATTGTTGCTCTGTTAAGAGTTATCCACATCTATTATGATAATGTTACTCTAGCGCTTTTCATTAATTTTCTAATATCTTTAATAATGTAAAAAAAAATAAAACTATCAGGTCATGCCCCAGTATTTATGGAGATATTTACCGTACATCAAACCAGATTTATGTATTTGGCCATAACAACTTTACCCCTTGACCACTTCAATGTTAAACTGTGATGTTTGGACAGAGTAAAATAATGCCAATGTGAAGGCAAATTACAGTGAATTGCATTTGCAAAAAATCAAACTGGCTTCCGGATAGCGTCTAGCGGTTTACGCATGCGGAAGAGTGGATTGGGTTCGCCGATTTATTGGAAAATATATAGTCCATTCTTAAATATATAAAAAAAAATCACAATAATTAAAAAAAAATATTTTCCACTCATTTCAAGTCATTTCAAGTAAATAGGCACAAGTCCGAGTCAAGTCTAAAGTCACAAGGAGCAAGTCTAAAGTCAAGTCGAGTCTTTTCAGAGATCTAATCAAGAAAGTCTCAAGTCCAGAAAATTGTGACTTGAGTCTGACTCGAGTCAAGTCATATGACTCGAGTCTCCCACCTCTGGTATTGTCCCTTGAGAAGATCTACTAAAATGGGTGCTCAAATGTGAGTGTGCTAATTTTCTGAGATACTGTATATGTAGTGTATACTTGAGTATATATATATACTTGATCTTTTAAACTCACCCACCTTAGTGTAGAAATCTTGGCCTTCTAAGGTCATAGTAGTGAAGCTGACTTGCTGCCCACTCTCCCTGACTTTGCTGACAACTTCCTCATGAGACAGATGATCAACAGACTCCCCATTCACCTCCAACAGGATCTCCCCATCCTTAATGTCTGCAAATTCTGTAGGACTGCCTGCATCAACGTCCCGCACTATATGAACTAGATGCACACAAGCAGTGTACCAAATGAATATCATGGCCAACCATAACTGGACACTAATGATGTGCACTATCCCTGTGTTTAACCTGCCGATTTCAAAGTTCTTACTGACTACTTCAAATTGACTTGTTAATTAAACCAATAATTCATAAATTAATGTTAAATACTACAATGCATATTATACCCAGTAAAAATGGTTTTATGATAAGTTTGCCTTAATGCCAGCACTCTTGCACTACAGAGCTATGGCAAATAAAGCATGCTGTAACAATTACCACAATAACTATAGCGCATACATGCTACAGTGATTAACTGGTACCTTTGCGTCCTGTTGACATTTTTTCATGCCTTAGCAGGAAGCCATATCCATCTGGACCCTGTATCAGGTGTACTCTTTTGGGTTTGTATGGCATGCTGTGGGCATCGGCCATGGCTGGTAGAATGGCCATCTTCCTGTGGATGTAGCTCTTTTCACTCATGCTGTCTATCACCAACACAGTTATGTGATTGTTGCATTTCTTTACCTAAAGAGAAAAGATATTAAGCCATCAAAATCAGCCATTATAGACTGTAGTTCTGTGTTAATGTTTGGACAACTAAATCTTTGATAGCTTTGTCCAAACGTCAAATATTTAAGTACGATGATATATGAATTACCCAATAATTAGTCCCCCAGGAAGAATTGCTAAAACAACAATTGCATTTATCAGGCAACCTTAATCAAAACAACTTACAATTATCTTATTTATACACCTGATCTGGTGAAGGTTAAAGGCTTTGCTCAAGGACAAAGGAGCAGCAACTTGTGGTGGTGGGTTTGAGTTTGGTTTAGTGGTGGTACTGGGACTTGAGCTCATGACCTTTTGCTCCAAAGTCCAAACAGAAGTCTGATCTTAACGATTAACCTACCACTTTCCAACAACGCTGTCTTTTGTACTCTAAATAACAACTCAAGTTGGGCAAATACACTTAAGATGGACTTAACATTTCTTAAGATAAGATTTGCTGATATTAGTTGTAAGTGTAATTAAGTTGTAAATCAATTATTAGTCAAATAAGTTTTAGTACATTTATGCATTGTACTTTGAAGTAAATTTCAATGTCAATTGCTCTAACCCCCCAATGTTAAGCTCTCACAAGTAACAAATTGCAGTTATTTTATCAAATAAGCTCAATGATATGCCCACCATCTTGTTCATAGCAGAATGCGTGAGTTCACAAGCCATGGCACCGTTGATCCAAACCAGGCGGTCTCCTTTTCTCAGTCCTGCTTTCTCAGCAGGGCCTCCTGCTATTGGATTTATATAGAACTTCCCTTTTTCACCTAAAGAGAGCACACATTGCACACCACACATATTACACCTACAGTTTGACCATTGTCATGCTCTATATGTACAACTGAGGACAAAAGTTCACACACCTTGGCTCAAGATATTTAATCTTGAGTTTTCACAAATCCACACATTTTGTCCTAACATTTATTTCATTTAAGTCATATAGTATTTTGTAACAATTGATTAGAGACAGAATCATTAACCCACCCAGGGTTGCACAAGCCAGCGCACTCTTAGTGCTGGTCCCAAGCCTTTATAAATGGGGAGGGTTGAGTTAAGAAGGGCATTCAGCGTAAAACGTGCCAAATCAAATATGCGGATCACGAATCATAATTTCATACCGGGTCGGTCTAAGCCCCGGTTACCAACGACCACCACAGGTATTGTTTGCCAACAGGGTACCAGTGGAAATTGGGCTACTGTTGGCCGAAGGAGGAGAAGGTAAGAAGGATGTTGTTTACAGTGACAGCAGGAAAACGAGAAGTGTAGGAAAGTGGAGGTTGGAGTTGGTACTTTAATTGTTGGTACTATGACTGGTAAAGGGAGGGAAATAGCTGATATGATGGAGAGATTTTTATTTTATTTTAAGAAGAAGGAGGAGCATAGGGTGACGTATAAGAGTGGAACAAGGTGCACACAGGTGGACTATGTTCTATGTAGTAGTTGCAACCTGAAGGAGATTGGAGACTGTAAAGTGTTGGCAGGGGACAGTGTAGCTAGACAGCATCCGATGGTGGTCTGTAGGATGGCTGGAAAATGAGGACTGAAAAAAGAATAAGATGGTGGAAACTGAAGAAGGAAGACTGTAGTGTGAGATTTAGGGAAGAGGTCAGACAGGGGCTCGGTGGTGGTGCACGTAACTGGACAACTAGAAGGGTACCTGGTGTGACATCTGGAAATAGAAAGGAAGACAAAGAAACGTGGTGGTGAAATTAGGAAGTGCAGGAAACCATTTGGTGAAACAGAATTGTGATCGGCAGAAATGATGAGAAAAGTAGGCAGGAGTGCAAGGAGATGTGGCAGCAGGTGACGAGGTATGTAGCAAAAGCCAAAGAAAAGACATATGAGGATCTGTATGAGAAGTTGGACACTAAGGAAGGAGAAAAGGATTTGTACCGATTGTCCAGGCAGAGTGACCGAGCGGGAAAGGATGTGCTGCAGGTTGGATGAGGATGAAAATGTGTTGAATAGTGAGGAGAGTGTGTTGAGAAGATGGAGGGAGTATTTTGAGCAGCTGATGAATGAGGAAATTGAGAAAGAGAGAGAGAGAGAGAGAGAGAGAGAGAGAGCACGTGACGTCACTGGCCACGCCCCCTCAAAAAAAAAAAAAACGTCACGTGCCTGGTATCGAAACGCTCGTCTCTCCGAGTACGCTTCACGCCTCTAGCGTTCGGCACTAAAACCGATACTCCTCTTGCCCCGGGTTAGCGACCGGAGCGAGGATTCGTGCACCGGCAAGCACTACTCACATTTTCTTCAGGAAATGTCCCGTTCTAGTTATTATTATTATTATTATTATTATTATTATTATCAATATGGTGAGTATCTGTATAAATTGGCACATGGGCTTTAGTATGTGCATCTCTGATCTAGAAATAACAAAACATCAAACCAACTTGCAACAGGGTTTTCTATTAGAACAATGAGTATTGGAGTGGCTATCACAAAGTTCTGACTCTTAAAGACTTAAAGCAGATTTGTGGACTGAAATAAAAATGCTTGTCTGAGCAAGGCAGCCTATATTAATTCTGTAAAAAGAAATAGGTAAAATGTATTGTAAGAAATTTGTGAAAGGGTACAACAAATATTTAAATCAAGTTTAAGAATTTAAAGGCTACTGATCCACTGAAAATCTATCTGATTAAATGGTAAGGTGTACATAGTAACATGGTAAAATGTATGTATGGAATTTGAATGTCTTTATCTTAGGTTTATGTATTTGGCCTCAGCTAAAATAATAAAAGCCTCCACTGACATACAACCAAAAACTGATGCTCTGCATACAATGCAATACATTCAGTGTAAACATAAAGAAACTGTATAGCTTAAATTTTCTGTCAATATGGCTCCTTAAGATCACTCACCTTCCACAGGATGAATGCTAAAGCCCAGGCCACTTGCACTTCTCTTAATGTAGCAAAGACGAGGAGGATTCCACTCCTTACCACGCTGAGCTTTGCTCAGTTCTTTCAGGTTCCAGCCCTGAGCCACAGCCTGCTCATATTCATCACTGCTCAGCAACAGAAAGCACAGCTGAGGCCCACTCGTCTGGATCATGCGAGCAACCTGCAAAATATTATAATAAATAAAAGAGAGAAAAGAGAGAAATGATATAGCAGAAATTAAAGTGCTATTGACATTAAAACTGAAAAGACCTTGCAGCCCCTGATATAAAAAAAAAACCTCTAGCATGAAAAGCCATTTCTTTAGCTTTTTAAATGTACCATAAAATATACCACTGACTTTAGTTCAATTATTTTTAAGATCTACAAAAAACTACACCTGAAATATATGGACATAAGTTTGTAGAGACTTGACCATAAGACCATATGTGTTTTTTCGAACATCCCATTCCACATTTAGTCCCTATTTACTGTTAGAATAACATCCACTCTTCTGGAAAGATGTTCCACTAGATTTTGGAGTGTGGTTGTGTAGGTTTGTGCTCAGCTACAATAGCTTTTTATTAAACTAAGCACTTATGTAGGGCGAGGAGGCATGGGGTGAAGTCGGCATTGCAATTCATCCCAAAGGGGTAAGACATTCTATATTGTGTCGTTCCAACTTTGGGATAAACGTTTGGGACAAAACCATATGGCTGGAAAAGTCAGGTGTCCCAAAACTTTTGTCCATAGACTGTATGTGGGCATGTCAGACATTCTAACATTTACAACACTGGAAGATTGTATTATCCAAAGGAGAAAAACATTGTCAGAAACATTGTCAAGTCTTGTGCTTAAGCATTATTGTTATTATAATGCTTTATTAAACAAAAGGACAGCTTGCCAATTATTTTACTGCACTAGGTGTCATGAGTCTTTTAGTTGTAGAATAAAATAACCTTTATTTGTCACATATACATTATAGCACAGTAAAATTCTTTCTTTACATATCTCAGCTTGCATGGAAGCTGGGGTCAGAGCGCAGGGTCAGCCATAATACTGTGCGCCTATAGCACAGAGGGTTAAGGGCCATGCTCAAGGGCCCAAGAGTGGCAGCTTGGCGATACTAGGGCTTAAACCCCCAACCTTCTAATCAGTAACCCTAAACCTAAACCTACTCCCTCGTGTAGTGCACAATTCTCATTCTTCTTACCACTGTGACAGAAAAGTGAAATCTAACTACACATTACCTCATTTAGTACAATAAAATATTGTATATAAAAAGTTTTTTGTTGTTGGGGTAAAAGGGCATCTTATATAAACAGATAGTTAATTCTGATTGGTACTGGACTGATGCCATTTCAACCAAATATAGTCCAGGCAACTCTAACTGTCCAGAAACAAAAAATGAAATGTAGAAATCTCTTAAGTGTAGCAGTTGTATTTGGTGGTAAATTCACCTCATACATAGTAAAGGTAGCTACATTTAGGAGCAAATTTTCAGAATAAATAAATATTGGTCATACAATGGAGTTTCCCTACTAGAAACATTTACAAGAAGAACCTCCTAATGAAACTAGCTCTCTATAATCTTGTAGATTCTATGGGTCATGGACGAAAGCTTGTCTAAATGACACAATAAAGACTGTAGACTTAAACAATTGTGAAAAAAATCCCAATTTGAAAAAAGAATAAAGGTTTATGCTACTAATATAGTATGGAAACGTTACATTCAATGGGACGTGGAGGAACAAATTATCTGTATTCCAGATATCTTTACCAACACAGTATTCCAGTGCTCTCACCTCCATATGGTCAATGTCATCCACAAATTGTTCATTGACCTCCAGAAGGCGATCCCCGTCTCTCAGTCCACTCTTCTCGGCCACCCCTAATACTTCCACCTGCCTGATTATATGGCCTTGTCGTCCTTTCTCCAAGCGCAGATGGAAGCCGAAATTCTCTCCCTCTTCTTTTTTCAGCATGCACACCCGGGGCACGGGGCCACTAAACTTCACTACAGGTCGAGATAACTTTTAAATATCATACATTAAATATAGTATAACATCCTGTCCTATTGTATTCTGTCTAACGTTAAATTAAATCAGTATTCCAACTAGAATTTTTGAGAAAAGTTTACATATTTAATTCGCAATACAATACATGTCAAAGCATAAAATAGGTCTAAAGTAGAAAGTAAACAAAACTTTACATACCAGGATCTTCAGAAACGACCATGGCTGGATTGTCTACTCCCTCCTTCGGATTGAAGACAAATCTGCTTAGCACACATTCATAGAAAAGATTGTGCAAATGATAAGTGCTCATGATCCTTGTACTAAGGAAAAAAAAAAACTAAAAAAGCGGCTCCATAAAACCATAAAGCAGTCAGCTATCATCACAATCACTCACGCACATGCTCACACACAAAGGCTGCACATCATACAGTGAGATATGTCAGTTTGTCTATCCCAGTGCCTGTGCTAGAGGGTTCAAAGTAGAAGAAGATAGAGTGTGCAAATTTTACCAGAAAGAATTTGTTAAAAAAAGAATAGGTTGTTTGCAACTTACTCAGTCAATTCCATGGCATTTCCTAGTATTAGAGTAAAACAGAAAGACTGGTGACTAAAAATAGGGAAGAAATTACAAGGAACATGTAGAGTTACTCTACAATACTCTTTAAACAATAGGCATCGCTCTGGCAATAGACATGTACTGTTAATAGTAATACATTTCACTGTGTCTGCTGATCCTAAATCAGGCAGTCAAAACAAACATTGGTGTACTCTGTATAATTCTGTGTGAACTTCCTCATGGGCTGAGCTACATTGACAAGTCATAAATAATCAGTGATCTTGTTGTTCCATTTCAATAAGCTTACTGATATCATTCTATCTCTCAATGATGTCCAATGAGTCCTGTTTTCTAAGAATTAAGTGTGAAATTCAGAATGACTCGAATAAATTGGAAATCTTTAAGAGCCTGTATCAAATCTCTGTTCACCTGGACTTATTTTCCTGTTCATTGAGCAAAGGTTGCACTAGTATCTGAAAATCTAAAATCCTTCATTTTGACCATTTTTGTTATAGGCATAACAGTTTCTCTCTAGATTTTCAGATTTTCTATTGTAACTTGAAGACTTGAGCCCAAAAATTATTAAAGGGCTTTTACCTGTGTGTTATGACATCTCGAACAACAGGATTACACCTTTTAAATAGGCTTTTGAATAAAATAGGCACATTTGCATAAAAATAAGTAAAGTCTTGGTGTGATTCAAGTATATTTACATTTATGGCATTTGGAATACACCCTTATCCAGAGCAACTTATCTCTATTTCTATCAACTTTATCTCATTCTTACAACTGAGCAGCTTTGGGGTTAAGGGTCTTACCCAGAGGCCCAGGAGTGGCAGCTTTGGTGTGGCTGGGATTTTAATTTTTGAGCTTTGGGTCCAATGCCTAACCACTAAGGTACCACTTTCCTCATTCAAGTGGTGTTTAAGTCCATTTTAATAACAGGAGTGATACAATTTTTAATGCAACACAATAATATTAGTAACACTAAGACAGAGAAATAGAAAAGTGCTATGTGCAGTTCTATTTACACCCTAAAAAAGATGCACTTCTGCACTACTGAATCTTAAATGTAACACATCCTTCCATGTGTCCAAAACAAAGGGTCCAAAACAAATATACCGTGTTACACAATGTTAGTGCATAAAATCTTTGACTGACATTTAAAGGAAATAATATTATATGTTGTATTTAATCTATAAATCAATCGAACCTTTGTGGTGTGCTCTACTCTCACACGGATGAAACATGCAGGTCCTAAAGAGAAATGGTTTATGTGAAAACAACCTGTATTTATAGTATCATTATTACATAAACCTTAACAGTAGCAATGGAAATTCCCTACCAATGAAGCTTCAGAAGGAAATCGTGTTGTAATATGAAGTGATTGTAGATGACCCTGAACGTGAATTTATCAAAGAATCCAAAGTTCCAAACCATCATTTTGCCAGGATTACATAAATCTAATCTCTAACATACTGTCATATTAACAACCTAGGAACTTCATGCTGAGACTATGTTGCAGAATTAAACAAGGAACAAGTTCAGGTAATACTAATAATGCTAATATGTGCTTAAAAAAGAGAAGATACCTCATTACACAAAACAAAAGAGCTGTAAAAGTATTAATTTACCTGTGGATTAAGTTTGTCTCATAATGGCTGGAATGTTTGTGAGTATGTGTGTAATTTGTTTTCTCTATCTGACTTTAACAAAAGCACCTCCTATTCCAGGCTACACACAGAACAGGGGTTTATTTAATGGTTAACCTCTCTCTCTCTCTCTCTCTCTCTCTCTCT
>MU554589.1:4150260-4192760 GCA_024362625.1 Silurus asotus | reverse complement strand
GTGATTCATTTCAGAATAAACCATTTCTTGTAGTTTTTAGCTGCAAAAGTAAAAACTTTAAGCAAGTCGAAATAGCAAAACATGCATTTAAGTTTAGCATGGCTTGTTTTTTTGGTGTATGTTGGTACGACTCTAAAGTGTCCTTGATCCGTTTATTACAGTGTGTTTTATCAGAGAGAAGTCAGAATGTACAATTCCTTCTTACAATTGAACATAGTGCAGAATATACCCTTTAAAACAGCATTGCTTGTATGTAGAGATCGAATGCTACATTCAGTAATTTTTAGGACTCCACAGGATCACTGATTACAGAAAGTTACACCAAAAACATAGCAATAGAAATTTGAATGTTAAGTAGTTTAGAGCAAAGAACTGTTCTGAAAGCAGTAGCTAGCATTGACAATAGACTCAAAAGCACTTGCACACTTTAACTACTAGTAACATTAATAAAGGTTTCTTCGAAAAAAAAATCTATTTCTTTTAGATTTTGATATTTCATAAAACATTAGGCTTACTGTGCTGCCATTGAGGCTGCAATAGCTCCCTCTTGTGGACAATATTACATTTGCGAAATTTAAACAAAACAAAATAAGCCTGTTCAGTTTTGATCGTTAGATTTGCTCATGTTTATTTTACGTTAAACAGCAAAGACCATGATTAATAGTTTGTCTGTCTTGTTAAAATGAACATGAAAGAAAAAATAAATCTCTTTTTGCATTGATATATATATATATATATAGACCTATTTTTTTCAGTGATCATTATCACCAAATGATGCACACATCCAGCAATTAAAACCGCTGAACTTAAAATATAATGTTGACATGTAGAAATGTCAGATAATTACCATGTCATATATCAGAAAAGAAGATAAAACATGAACTAGGCACAGGACAATATAAAAATACTATTGCTAATCTCCAAGTTTCCAAGTCTCAAATCAAGCGGCAAAATCCACCATGATGCACACACCTGGCAATTAATAACGTCCTTGTGGAAACATAGCAAAAGTTCAATGAGACAATTTTTTTTTCTCTCGCCATGTAAAAGAATGGGAGCTCAGTTCAGCTTCCTGCATCTCCGTCCTCATTCAGCGTGTATCCCTCATACAGGCAGCATTCGTGTAAACGCACTATTACTATTATATATTATAGTATTATAAAAAATATTTTTGTGTGTGTGGAATGGATTATCTCAGTTTACATTATTTCCTATTTGCATTGCAAACTTTCCCCAATGTAAATGTTACTTTAGGGCATTTACAAAAATATTTTGTCTTCATGCTCTATGTTGAGTATGGTTTCACTAATAATAAACATACATTTGCATAAATCATTCATATTTGTCCATGCCACTGTTGATTAGAGTATTAAAAGAGTATTGCGTAGGCGCAAACACACTTCATCACTTCTATTGGTAAACATTCAGGGAAAGGACATTGTGAGAGTGGACTCTTACAAAGACCTGGGTGTTCACCTAAACAACAAACTGGACTGGACAGACAACATTGAGGCAATTTACAAGAAAGGGCAGAGCAGACTTTTTCTGCTGAGGAGACTAAGGTCTTTTGGAGTGCAAGGAGAGCTACTAAAGACCTTTTTTGACTCTGTTGTGGCCTCAGCCATATTCTATGGTGTGGTCTGTGGGGCAGGAGCATCGCTGCTGCAGACAGGAAGAGACTAGACAAGCTGACCAGGAAGGGGATTCCCCTGGACACTGTACAGGAGGTCGGAGAAAGAAGGATGGTAGCAAAACTATCATCCGTACTGCAGAACACCTCTCACCCCCTGTATGAAACTGTTACCTCGTTGAGCAGCTGTTACATCCTAAGTGTCTGAAGGAGCGATACAGAAGGTCTTTTCTCCCTGCTGCTATTAGACTGTACAATAAACGCTGCTCCCAGTGAACCATTAACCAAAATACACACTGCTATTACTGTTCAATGGTGTAATAGGTACTCTTTTTACTGTTTTACTATTTAATAATACTGTGTGCAATATCACCTGCAATATGTGCAATACCACCTGTGTGCAATACAACCTGCAATACGTACTTTCCCTCATCTGTATTTATACATCGTGTTGTGTATATACTTGTAATATTATAGTATGTCTTATTCGTCTATTCTTTTATATACAGTGGAACCCGGTTATGTCGATGTCGTAGGGGGTCGCCAAAAGCATCAAGGTAACCGATGATTGAGATAAACAAAAATCAAAATGGCGGCAGTATATTAACGTGCTTGAAATTTCTTTGTGTACATGATGTGCGTTAATAAATGAGAATGTGCATTCACGTGTTTTTGGAGGGTTTTTTATACAACAGCGTTGCCGGCGGCATGGCACGAAGCCGGAAAACAACCCCAGAAGATCCTAAACCGAACCCGAAACCAAAAGTGAGGGACAGAAAAGTCTCAAACGTGAACGGCTGAAGGGGCGTGGCAGGTGCTTTCTCTTCCGCTTTCTCTGAAGCTTCCGGCTTCAACTCCTTCCCGAGAGAGCCGTGCTCCTTACCCTGCTCGCGCAGTTGAAGCCGGGAGCGCCGCGCTCCTGTTCATCGCATAACATTTAACAAAAAAATGCACATGTGCACTTACTAGCAGCAGAGATTCACCAGTATACAATACAAACACCTGTAGTATCTGTAAGGTTTGATTTTTAAGCCACTTTCGCGAGTTCTTCTGCGGCTGCACAGCGCCGATCCACATAACTGACGTCAAAATTTCAAATTTTTCCTTCCTTGTGCTCGAGATATTAGGGTTCCGCGACATAACCGATAAAAAATGCTAAGAAAAAGCGAGAATTTGGCAGTTCCACTTCAAAAACGTCGACTTAATAGGGTTGTCGAGGTAACCAAGGGCGAGATAACCGGGTTCCACTGTTTTTGCATTTATTATTATTTTTTTTTTCATGCTGCTGTAACAAAGAAATTTCCCCACTGTGGGACGAATTAAGGTTTATCTTATCTTATCTTAATTTCTACTTTATTTATTTATTTATTTATTTATTTATTTATTTTCATATCATTTTGTACTTGAATGCTGGACAGTCGTATAAAGCACTTCACTGCATGTCGTACTCTGTATGTATGTGTATGTAATTAAGAAACATTTGAGTTTGAATTTATAAAAATGTGTGATTATTTTGTGATTATTCGTGAGTTAACTTATGCTCCTTTTTTCTTTACTTACTGCCCTAATTTGGCGTGGCATGGAGGTGATCAGTCTGTGGCACTGCTGAGGTGGTATGGAAGCTCAGGTTTCTTTGACAGTGAGCTTCAGCTCATCTGCATTTTTTGGTCTTTTGTTTCTCATCTTCCGATTTCAGATTCTCTACAGGGTTCAGGTCTGATGAGTTTGCTTGCCAGTCAAGCACACCAACACCATCATCATTTAACCAACCTTTGGTGCTTGACATTGCACCCCATATCATCACAGACTGTGGAAACTTAACACTGGACTTCAAGCAACTTGGGCTATGAGCTTCTCCACCCTTTCTCCAGAATCTAGGACCTTGGTTACCAATGAAATACAAATACTCTCATCTGAAAAAAGAACTTTGGACCACTGGGCAACAGTCCAGTTCATGTCAACGCCTCTGATGTTGTCTGTGGTTCAGGAGTGGCTTAACAAGAGGAATACGATAACTGTGGACAAATTTCTTGACACGTCTGTGTGTGGTGGCTCTTGACACCTTGACCCCAGCCTCAGTCCATTCCTTGTAAGTGCTGCAAATCTTTCTGTTGGTTGTGCATCTTTTTCTTCCACACTTTTTCCTTCCACTCAACTTTCTGTTAACAGGTTTGGATACAGTGCTCTGTGAACATACAGTTTCTTTGGTAATGAATGTTTGTGGATTACCCTCTTAGTGAAGGAGGTCACTGATAGTCTTCTGGACAACTGTCAGATCAGCAGTTATTCCCATGATTGTATAGCCCAGTGAACCAACCTGAGAGACCATTCTGAAGGCTTAGGAAACTTAGCAAGTGTTTTAAGTTGATTAGCTGAATGGCATGTTACTATATTCTTTTTGTATGAGAACCAAAGACTTAATTTACTTCAGTTTGTGTGCATTTATTGTATTTAATACATGAGTTTCACAATTGAGTTAAATTATTCATATAAATTAGCTTTTCCACAACATTCTAATTTATTGAGATGCACCTGTATATGCGGTACCAGTTAAAAACACACACCTTCTCCTTCAGTTAAGTTTTTTCAATTTCATTATTTTTATCATTGCATATTTTTAAGCATAAGCATATTTTTGTATATACATCTTTTTTTCTCATATACATCTTTATATATTCTTTATATGTCCTTATATTTTATATAGTTTTTATAGGTTTTTTTTTATTTATCTGCCTGCATTTTTTTTTCTCCCTATTCTATTCCCTCATGCCGGACCGTCGTGGTAAAAGCATTTTACTGCATGTCGTACCCTGTATGTATGTGTATGTGACAAATAAAATTTGATTTGAACATTGTACATTAATTCTGAAGACATGAGTATGTAGGAGGCAAATTAGTATTATTTTATGTGTAATATTTTTTATTTATTAAAGTAAACACATTTTGCTTTGATGACCAGCATTTTCTCAGCCAGCCTCTAATGTTCCGAGATATTCTCGAGCTGTACTCAGTGTAACACAGAGATTTTCACTGATGTGGTGCAGGGGGGGAATGAGGGCTTCTCCAAAAATTTCAGCTTGCGTTTTTTGTTGCATTTCCAGTTGTAAAATCAAACCTTTTTTGCGCTTTAGTTTATTGATTGGCCTGGGTCACCTTTAGATCTAAATGCTCACATACAGTATACAGTATAGCAAAGTCAGCATATCCTTTACATGTATTGAGGATGTAATGGATAATGCGGTCTAAATGAACTTGCCAACTTGCAACTTCTCCTCGTATCATAAGTGGTAGTTGATGGTTAGTACTGTGATGTGTATTTTATAGTTTGTTTTTTTTGCTTAGGCGCCAAACAAACCTTCGTTTATGGCTATATGTTTAGCTAAGCATTTGTATCAACCTCAGATAAGTTTATATTTTTTTTGACATATTTAACCCTGCCAGAGATGATGGATAGTTAGAAAGAATAAATAGAGATATTACTAATATTTACTTAATGGCCTATTTTTGGAAATATCATGCAACAGTACAATGATCCACAGCAAACAGGTGTAGATAATATATAAATGCATTTATTGTAATAATTTGAACAGAGTCCAGTATATATATAACTTGCATTTCTGATGAGACAAACATAAACAAAATTAAACAAACATAAGTGTGAAAACAAATGTGAGAAATCCTTTTTTTCTTTGCATGCTGTTTTTTTTTTCCACAATCAGCTGTGCAAGCCATGCCAAACCAGAATGGCTCTCGCCTACAAAAATCAAAATACAATTACTTTTTTCTTTTCCTTTTTTTATTTTAATTTCGATATTGCAGTGGTCAGCAGAATCTCTTTTTCTGACTAAAGATTTTTTTTTAAGACATTGTATACTGTTGCCATGGCATGCACATTGCATCAAAAAAAAAAAACGATATTACTTTGATGTGGTGTTGCTGCAGCAAAGAACAGGATTGAATATGTCATTATGAACAACGTATCTTTACAGACATATATGATATGGTTGACACAGGAAATAGGATTTGCCATATAGGCATCTCTTTTTATGAACCTGTTATTAGACATGTGTGTGTTCGTGTGTGACATTGCAGAAATTGAAATACAATGTTAACATGTAGAAATGGCAGACAATCACCTGAACTTCCATGATATTTCAGAGAAGAGGATAGAACACGCACTAGGCACAGAACAATACTATTGCTATTAGAATCAGGTTTGACCCAACTCTCTATTATACAGAGACATTAAACACCATATTCTTTAATCTCTTACTACATTTCGATTGGTGAGACATTATCTGACTTTCCAGCCCTGCCCATTAAGACTAAAGCATAAGGACAAGCTTATAATAACAAGCTGAGTACTTATGTTACAGACACCAGGTTGCTATTACATCTTTTTAAGGAGTGATCTCATTTCTAAATCATCATTTTCAGCCAGACCTGGCTATACTATATGACAAAGTCAACAGTCAACACTATATGACAAAAAAAATGGCAAATCTAAACCTGTGTACTACAACCTTGAATTCATCAGTGTACATTATCCAAGTTCCCTTCACAATGTTATTGCACACTTGTCCTCAGAGCTCAGTTCAAGGCAGCAGCATGTAGAGATTGTACAAGGACAAGTGCAATCATCACTTTACAGTACCGGTAATTAATAGGTGATAGTTCAACAGAACTTAGTGCTAGTAGTAATGATGATGATGATGATGATGTCCCATCCCTGATTTTTTTTTTCCTTTTCTACACACCAGTGTATCGAATTTTGCCATTGAAATGAAAGGATCCATGTTAAGAGTCTGGGTGTTGTCCTTGCTAGTGCATTGTCTATCGAAAAGCATGTGAACAATATTACTCAGTCTGCGCACTTCCATCTACAGAACATCAGTCGTCTTCATTTGTTTCCCCACATCCAATTCCAAAGCTATTCTTGTACATGCTCTAGTTACCTCATGCATTGATTTTTGTAACTCTCTTCTGTTTGGGTTACCTCACAACCTTCTTCAAAAAACTTCAATTGATTCAGAACTTTTAAATATCGAATAGAGTAAAGGATTCTGCTTCTCACTTGCAAAACTTTTCATAATCTTGCTTCCTCATATCTCTCTGACTTGCTTCATACTTACACCCCAAAGCGTACTTTCAGATCTTCTTTATCTGTTTAACTTATTGTGCCTTCAGTTCTTTTAGTCGCTATGGGGTCTAGGGCATTTATCTGGGCTGCTACTCTTATAATTCTCTTCCACAGTCTACATGACTGACCACTTTTAAATCATACCTTAAAACTCATCTGTTCCGATCACCTTTTTTCCAATTAATTTTTATCAGGAAAAAGTTTTTTGTCTTGTTTTTATGATTATCACTCAATTGGATGGTATCTTTGAGTGTTTTGAAAGGTGCCTTTAAATAAAGTGTATTATTATTATTATTATTATTATTAATATTATTAATATTATTATTATTATTATTATTACCCTTATTATTATTAGTAGTAGTATTAGTATTATATAGAATATGCCTAAAAACAAATATATAAACAACAAAAAAGGTTTAGTTAGTAAAAAAAAGCATGACATATATAGGTGTGGAAATAATTCATGAGTAACATGAATTCCTATATGTATTTGATTCTGAAGTCACCATGCACGTTACATTTTCACATCCATCTCTAGCACTGCACGTCATAGAAAAATTAAATAAAATACAAATGAATCTGAAATAAAAAGATCAGCACTGCACACCTACATTAGTGTATATACAGTGGTGTGTTTTTGTTTGCCCCCTTCCTGATTTCCTTTTTTTTTTGCATGTTTGTCAGACTTAAATGTTTCAGACCATCAAACTAATTAGTAAACTATTACTAACTAACTAGTAAAATATTAGTAAACGATAACAAAAGTAAACACAGAATGCACATTTATAAATGAAGATTTTTATTATTGAGGGAAAACAAAATCCAAAACTACATGATCCTGTGTGAAAAAGTGTTTGCCTTCTGTTAAAACTGTGGGTTATCACACCAAAAAATTTCTCTAGCCACACCCAGGCCTGATTACTGCCACACCTGTTCACAATCAAGAAATCTCTTAAATACCTGCCTAACAAAGTAAATTAGAAGAAAAGAGCCTCAGAAGCTGGGCATCATGCCGAGATTCAAAGAAATTCAGAAACAAATAAAAAAAGCAAGTAATTGAGATCTATCAGTCTGAAAAAAGGTTATAAAGCCATTTCTAAAGCTTTGGGATGCCAGCGAACCACAGTGAGAGCCATTTTACACAAATGGCAAAAACATGGAACAGTGGAGAACAGTGGACACTCCTTCCCAGGAGTGGCGGGTCAACCAAAATTACCCCAAGAGCACAGCGACGACTCATCCAGGAGGTTACAGAAGACCCCACAACATCATCCAAAGAACTGCAGGCCTCACTTGCCTCAGTTAAGGTCAGTGTTCATGACTTCACCATAAGAAAGACACTGGGCAAAAATGGTCTGCATGGCAGAGTTCCAAGATGAAAACCACTGTTGAGCCAGAAAACATCCTGATAATAAGACTTTTGGGAAAGTCCACCTCTTAACGGCTGAAGAAAAAAAAAGACTTTGGAGTGGCCTAGTCAAAGTCCTCACCTGAATCCTATTGAGATGCTGTGGCATAACCTTAAAAAGATGGTTCATGCTCAAAAACCCTCCAATGTGGTTGAATTACAACAATTCTGCATAGATTAATAAACCAGAATTCCTCCACAGTGCTGTAACAGACTCGTTGCAAATTATCGCAAACGCTTGACTGCAGTTGTTGCTGCTAAGGGTGTCCCAACCACTTATTAGGTTTAGGGGCAAACACTTTTTCACACAGGCCCATGTAGTTTTGGATTTTGTTGTCCCTCAATATTAAAAACCTTCATTTAAAAACTGCATGTTGTGTTCAGTTGTGTTATCTTTTACTAACAGTTATCTAAATTAGTTTGATGATCTGCTACCTTAAAGTGTGAAAACATGCAAGAAATCAGGAAGGGGGCAAACACTTTTTCACACCACTGTTTGTATGTATGTGTGTGTGTATATATATATATATATATATATATATATACACACACACACACACACACACACACACACACTCGGGTTATTATAATTACGTATATTAGAAGACATAACACATAGCATGAATCAGCGCCACATCGTGTCCATTGTCAAGTAAGACGTTTGGCATTGCATTGCAGTATTGAAGAGGCTGAATAAAGTAAGCAGTTACACTTAAGTGTACAGGGAGGTGCTCATAAATAGACATTTGAAGTCCATCAAGCAGTATACAATAAGCCATAATGTGGCACAGACTGTCCATCCAGCATTTTGATAAAACATAGTCTGGTCAGCTGACAGTAGAGCTGATGGCAGAAATGATACTGAATAGTCAGTATGTCCTCCAGTTATGAAAGTCGAGCAAATAGTTTCGTAGTAGATTTAGGAATTTTCATTTACTCATATAGTAAAGGAAAGGTTAGGAATGCATTGTTTCCGGTTCCATTTCTTTCAAGAAAATTGTGGCTTTCTTTTTTCATTAATTCAGGAAAAGTCCTTTACATTGTATTCCAGTTTTTCCATTCACAATCATTTCTTTAGCCTCATGTCCAGTGTAGGCAGCGAGGCACATTTTTCATACTCGGTGTCCAATAATCCATCAATAATTCATCAAAAAATTAAAACACATAGGACCATATCTTTATCCTTTACTGTTTGGAAATTGAATGAAAAGCTCAGATCAGAAATGTCATTGGTTCACATGATGAACAAAAGTGTTTTTGTGTTCATCTGGGAACCCCATTCTCAGGTAGCACACATTAGGAGCACTTGCTGTACTTCCTTAGATCTATTGACGATAGAGCTAAAGAATGTAGATCCATTCTCCCTTGTTTTATTAGATGTACATTAGTAGGGTCAGGTAGATGTTGTGCTGCTTTGTATCTCCAAGGAAGAACATAAAGGAAATGACAAGGACGTGCTGATCAGTATGCTGATTAAATTGTTTCAGACGAAGGACAACACAGTCATACTGCAGAACAATGCTGTTTGTGATTGTAATATGAAATCAGTTACTCCAAAGGACAAATTGCAAACTGAGGTTTGAGCCTTCTTTTTTTTTTTTGGTTTGACAGGCACTTGCTCATATACTGCCTTGTTCATCTTTAAGCCTGTTCATATTCGGAGAGGCCATAATGTATAGGGCGAGTAAAAGATTGTCGGCTGAGACAAATGCTGCTCTGTGGCTCCAACCTCATTCACCAACCTTCATGCTTCTTCTTAAACATAAGTGTTTGGTCATCATGTTTTACTGTATTTAATACAAGAACTCTGCATGAAATAGGACTGGGGGAAAAAAAATTAAATAAAAAATGCTTAAAAAAACAAAACAGTCATCTGTTGGCAATATTGACCCTGCACTTTTCAATTATTATCTAATTGAAAGAAACTGAAGCAATATAAAAAAAAAAAAATTCATCATTATGCAAAAAAATAATAAAATCCATTTGTATTGAATAAAGAATTTGGTGGACATTGCACAGTTTTATCTCCACAATATAATTGTTATCTGAAACATAATGCCATGTGTGGGTTTGTACAAAGTAAAACAAGCATAAAAGTTGATGACATGCCCTAACGTTCAGACTTGACTTTGTATCGCAGCACTAGGTAAGTGGCGAACCGAAGAACGAGGAAGAAAACCCCTAAGACTATGAAGTCCACATAGAGCTTTGCGTCTTCTACGTCCAGCAGCTGCAACACCTCTTCTGGCTTCTGGAACTTGCAGACAATGCCTGGGCACTCCAAGTCTGTTCGGTTCAAGCCATAAATGGAGAGGATCACACCCTCGAAGCCATACCTGTAAAAGTAAAAATATATTAGATTGTAGCTTGACTGGAAGTCTTAATTCAGATTAGTCAAAGGTTTTTGATACATTTTCTGTTAGGACATTTTTCTAAATTAATTTTAGAAAAGAGTTCCAAGCTCTTTAAAGTTTCTATTACTGGAAAGACTTCAGGATGAGAGTTTCTCTTTAATTGATGCATTTTTGTGATATTAAGTTCAAACGAGGAAAGAAGGGAGCTTGGCAAGGGAATGACTTTTAGCTTTTATAATATAATTAATGACAGGGTTCGCTTCTTTGCTCACATCATTCCATGACATATGATGAAATAATTAAAGTTGACATGATTAAATAAGCAGAAGTATAAAGTGTTGGTAAGCTTGCACCGTGTTTCAATAAGACACACTGTGAGACAAAGAAGAACACAAACATATGATTCAAACATTTATATTATAGATTTATATTTGATATTTACATTCATTTATATTAAAAAAGTGTCACCCCAATAGTCACATATTAGTCGCAACTTATTTCGCAGAATATATATATTTTAGAAAATTATTGTTTCCAGATATATGCATTCAATGTAACTCAAGTCACCAGCTCTAAAAAAACCTTAATGGTGATAAGTGGGTTCTACAGGTCAGTCCTGTGCCAGAACTGATTCATTATAATTATGAAAGCTGCCACTGACCTGACATAAGAAAGATAGGAGCTCCACTGTAGGTATTTTGGGATGGTGTCAAAGTTAACAAAGAATCCAGAGAAAAGCAAGACTGGAATGGCTGTCACTGGTCCTACAAATGTAGCTACCTGCAATGAGAAATAGTGAGCTCAGAAAACATTATCGAACGTTCAAGCTTATGCATGTGTATCTGTATTTATGTATGTGTATCTGTGATGTATTGACCCACCTGCAGGGAAGTGGAAGCAGCTCCAATGAGGAGCCCCAGAGACTGAGCCACCAGGGCAGTGGAGGTGGACAGAGCCATGAAAAGGATATATCTGCCCGCTTCTGGAGGCTGATCTGTCATCCAGTACACTATACTACAGTACATTATGGGACATAAGACCTATGTGTGTGGGGCAGGTGGAGAGAGAGAAAAGAAAATTCAACAATAGAGAGATCTTTTAGTGTGGTTATTTTGACAGTGAGAAATGCGTTACAAGCCCCCGGTTGCCTGTAAGGTGCAATAAAAACAGTGACCAGCCTTTATACTTCTATCATTGAAGATGCTGTTGAAACAGACTAGAAATGTATTAAAAGATGCCTGTTAGATAATGTGCAATCTGTATTTGGAACTGGAAAAAAAATATATGCCTGATCTAATGCATAGACACAATCATGGTAAATCGTGCTTGCATTTTACCCTCCACCAGGGACAAGTGGCCAGAAACTCAGAGGCCGATGAACAACTTATTGCATTGAATATGCTGCCAGGGGCAATTTCAGAGTAAGGAATAAACAGAGAATGATGAAGAAAATTGTAAATATTCTATAGAACCAGACCCAATGATGTACATGCCTGCAGTGCCAGGAATGGTAACACAGTCAGCACTGTCAAACACAATTATTTAACCCTGTGAAGTCTAAATTACAAACCTGAGTCAATTAGTAGGATTGAGACAAAAGAATAGTTTTCAGAATATGAAACCAGAACAGCCAAAAATGTCTTCAAATTTAACTCTCAGTCTCCTAATAGGTGATTGAGGGTCTTTGACTCACCAGTGGTTTGGCCACCAAAAGAAACCGTCTACCACTATACAGCACCAAAATGAACATCCATGAAGAATAAAGGTGGCCGAAAAGATGCAAACTAATTTAATCAAGTAGCCACTCTGGTGCAAGAAAAGCAGTGGCCTTGGTAAACCTCATAGTCAGAACATTATGTCCCATTCCAGATACATTTGTTTCTAAAGGACAGTGGTCCTTGTCCAGTTTTAAGAATCTATTATGTATTTAAATCTATGAGCTAAGTTATGTCTATCTATTAATACAAAATAAAATGGGAACCAGAACTAGCCAATGCTCCAAGTAACTGTTAAAACCTGATCCATCCCATCAATATAATGACAGGTACATAAATCACACAAGGTACAAGGTGAAAAGAACACACTATGTCTTACACACACTATGTCTTACACATACCTCTGTGTAAGACATAGTGTGTCTTACACATACCTCTGTGTTATGTCTTACACAGAGGTATGAAAATGGATTTGACATCAATTAGCCTGACCAACCAGGTCAGCTCAAGGATACAGGAGCCATGCTGTCCGCACATACATATAAAAGAGTGGCATTTGCACCCAGAGGTGGTTCAACAGATCATGGAAATTCAGAAAGCTTAGACAGCCAGCAAGTCCATTCACTGTCAGATGTCTAAACAATGGAATTGAACAGCCATCTAATACAAGACAAAATATCCTACAACTGACCTCATGGCCTATTCTATGCATTCTCATGTCCTCCAATGAAGCATCAATCAAACTCTACCTGACATCCCTGAAACAGGGCAGCAGTTGATGCCCTGTCACACACTGACATCAAACATGAATGGGGAGGTATGACACCTCTGGCCAGGCCATCATAGGTTTGTGTAGACACTAATTGCTATGTCATTAACAGCTCAGGAAATTATCATAAACGCTATAAACCTAACACAAATGGCTTGCATGCTGGACACTATTTGCAGAAACTCTGTAAGCAGTTAGGATGGCTCCCTACAGATATAGGCTCACACCTTGTCTAAGAGTCCTTTAAGGCCTCTCTGGATGAACCCATACTGGATTTTGGTTTTGAACTGGCAACATTAAAACAGCCCATTTGCATCGGCTGGTAATCTAACGTTTTAACAACAAGCTTATTGCTGAATCCAAGGTTATTTGTTTAAAACCGGGCAAATTACTTGTAGCACTCTAAAGTCAAGTAGAGTACATTGTCGAGTACATTCCTTACATTAGAATTTAACTGTCAACCATAAACTTAATTCGATTAAAATTAAGTCATAGAATGTGTCATAACAAGATTTGTTGTACTACTTGAGCTGCAGGAATTCACTCATCAAATTAGTTATTTATCTACATTTACTTTTATGTAAACGTAAATTCCATTTTAATAATACCCCCTTTTCCAGGGCAACTTACCATCGAGCATGGTGGGAGTTAAGGGTCTTGCTCAAGGGTGCAGCAGTGGCAGCTTGATGGTGATGGGATTTGTAGTTCGTTTTTACAAAAAGCTATCCAGTGTCAAAATTAAATTCTCGAGTCATTTCACTCTGACACAGCCCTGAAAAGTATCCTACACTTCCAACATAGCATCTGTAAGGCTTGTTTTTTCTGCCACTTCCACAAGTTCTTCTGCAGCTGCACAGTGCTGTCTCACAACCGTATTTTTGCATACGCACCCTGGGTGAGGGGTATGTAAAACTTACTATAAGACGCGTCTTATATACGCGAAAATACGGTAGTGAGATGGTGACGTGGCAAAAGCCGGCTATTGGTCATGCTGTACGAGATAACTGACGTTAAGTGGCAAATTTGCCCCCCCCTTGTGCTCGAAATATTAGGGTTTTGTTGACATAAAAGTATCGACATAACCGATTAAAAAAAATGCTAAGACAAAGCAAGAATTTGGTGGTTCCACTTCAAAAACTTTGACTTAATAGGGTTGGCGAGATAACCGAGGTCGAGATAAGTGGGTTCGACTGTACTATTAAATCAACATAACCCCACCTATTAAGGTGAGTGTGGTGATCATATCTGAGCACCCTTGTTACTGAACTCCAGTCAGGTCTTGAAAAAATCTTGAATAATTTGGTATATTATATATTTTATCTGAGAATGTGCATCCTGTCTTATATACTCTCACCGGCCACTTTATTAGGTACACCTGTCCAACTGCTCGTTAACGCAAATTTCTAATCAGCCAATCACATGGCAACAACTCAATGCATTAAGGCATGTAGACATGGTCAAGATGATCTGCTGCAGTTCAAATCGAGCATCAGAATGGGGAAGAAAAGGTGATTTAAGTGACTTTGAACGTGGCATGGTTGTTGGTGCCAGACGGGCTGGTCTGAGTATTTTAGAAACTGCTGCTCTACTGGGATTTTCACGCACAACCATCTCTAGGGTTTACAGAGAATGGTCCGGAAAATAAAATATCCAGTGAGCGGTAGTTCTGTGGGCGCAAATGCCTTGTTGATGCCAGAGGTCAGAGGAGAATGGCCAGACTGGTTCAAGCTGATAGAAAGGCAACAGTAACTCAAATAACCACTCGTTACAACTGAGGTATGCAGAAGAGCATCTCTGAACGCACAACACTTCAAACCTTGAAGCCGATGGGCTACAGCAGCAGAAGACCACACTGGGTGCCACTCCTGACAGCTAAGAACAGGAAACTAAGGCTACAATTCACACAGGTTCACCAAAGTTGGACAATAGAAGATTGGAAAAATGTTGCCAGGTCTAATGAGTCTCGATTTCTGCTGCGACATTTGGATGGTAAGGTCAGAATTTGGCGTCAACGACATGAAAGCATGGATCCATCCTGCCTTGTATCAACGGTTCAGGCTGGTGGTGGTGGTGTAATGGTGTGGGGGATATTTTCTTGGCACATTTTTGGGGCCATTAGTACCAATTGAGCATCTTGTCAATGCCACAGCCTACACGAGTATTGTTGCTGACCATGTCCATCGCTTTATGACCACAGTGTACCCATCTTCTGATAGCTACTTCCAGCAGGATAACGCACCATGTCATAAAGCTCAAATCATCTCAGACTGGTTTCTTGAACATGACAATTAGTTCACTGTACTCAAATGGCCTCCACAGTCACCAGATCTCAATGCAATAGAGCACCTTTGGGATGTGGTGGAACGGGAGATTCGCATCATAGATGTGCAGCCGACAAATCTGCAGCAACTGCGTGATGCTATCATGTCAATATGGACCAAAATCTCTGAGGAATATTTCCAGTACCTTGTTGGATCTATGGCAAGAAGTATTAAGGCAGTTCTGAAGGCAAAAGGGGGTCCAACCCGGTACTAGTAAGGTGTATATAATAAAGAGGCAGGTGAGTGTATATTTATATAAAGAGAATATAGTTAGAGTATAAAATATAAATTTCAAAAAGATTAATGGCATACCTGGAATGGAATGTCAGCCATGGTCTTTGCTAGGTAGTAAGCCTTTAAACTGTACCAGTAGTTCAGATGCTCCCTCATAAAGACTGACATCTCCAGAGGAACTGCAACAGTAGCACAAAGTTAGCCAATTTAACAAATAGATTTATCAAAAAAAAGAACAGACAGAAAAAGAGGCACAACCCAGTACTTACATGTAAGGACAGTGGGCATTAATGCAGCAAACATGAGGAAGAGCATGGAGAAAAAGAGGAATCCAGTGTTGTTGAACACTTTGCTGGCATCATTGCCAATGTTCAGGTACAGCAGACCGATTAGAACTCCGATACACAAATGTGACATCACTCTCAGGTGGGTCAACACCTGGACACACAATAAAAAATTCCCAAACCATAAAAATGAAAAATATTAAAATATTGTATTAAACTATTTAACATGTTGTAAAGATTAAAACAATCTTACCATGTCTCTGCATATAGTTATAAAGGTTCGTTTAAAAAGAATGCAGAACTGTGTGAGTGTACTGGTGGCAAAGGTATGTTTTTCAATTTGTCCTGACTCCTGTCCAAACAGAAGAGAACATGTGTGAGGAAGAGAGACACAATGGGCAGGGATGACAATGTTTGTTCACCAGTGAGTGCATGTGCCACTCACGTTGTTACACTGTGTTGGACAGGAGGTTGTGGGATCACTCTTGTCACTAGAGTTCTTTTTTTCACCCTCTGAACACATGCCGCCCTGCACTGCCTCGAAGAGCACAGGATTTAAATCACCATACTCTCCTGATGCCACTTCAATTACTGTAGAACACATGAAAGCACACAGAGATTGTAGGAAAGATTAAGAGCCTTTAGAGGATTTCTACTGTGTCTACAAACTAAAATAAAATAAAAACACAAAATAAAATGTAACACTTTATTTAAATGCCACAACAAAAAAGTTATCTGCTATTGGTTAGCAGACAGGCTGTCTGTAAATAATCCTACACAAAGAGTACATTTGCTAGACATGGAGTCTATTTGTATTCTGAATGACTGCAATCTTTTATCGGTTACTGTGTCTAGACAATGTCCTCTATGGCTGGTAGAGGTTTGCAAATGATGTGTTCTGCCATTCTATCCGATGTCCAGAGAGACATACAGTTGTTGACAAATCTACAACTATACCCTAAAAAGACCAATCGGTATCATTTCTGTGGTAGAGCAGGAGCGAGTTGCTAAGAATATAAACTTAGTGTGCTTCTCCAAAAAGTAGAGTCTCTGGCTGAACATTTTCAGTGATGTGTAACTAGTTTGCTACTCTATGAAAGTAACTTACTACTATTGTATATCACATTGTTACAAAGCATTTAAAATGGACAAATATAACTTATTTTCCAAGTAAAAGATTATACATCAATCTGACTTAACACACTTTTTAACTAACATACCCCCAAACATGCACATACACTCACACACACACACAAACACACACACACACACTCACACACACACACATGTACATACTGAAGTCTGCAGGATTGTGGTAAGTAGGGCAATGAAGACCCAGGTTCTTCAGATAGGGGATGAGATATGGGACTGTGCCCTTGTATATGCACTGGCCCTGACTCAGAATGTACAGCTGCAACACAGAGCACAACAAAAGCAGGATGCAGATTAGACACTACATAAAAACTATCACTATCCCTAGTTTATTTTTAATTGTAGTATTGACAAATATTGATGTAGCATTCTGTGGTACATCTCTGCATAATTAATTAATCACTAATGTTATAATTAGAATTGCTCGTCAATCTGTATTAAAATACCACAGCTCAGACTTATGCTTACTATCTAGAGTTTTTATTTTCAGTCTAACTGCTACAAACATAAATCATTCTTATAATTATAATTATTAAGTGTACATTGTGTTACTTTTTTATTTGAATAGTGTCTAGTACCTTGTCGAACATCTCAAAAAGTTTAGCACTGGGCTGGTGAATGGTACAGATGATGGTTCTTCCACCCAGAGCAAGTGACCTCATTAGAGAAACCACCTGGTAACAGGATGCACTGTCTAGACCACTAACACACATATATATAAAAACACACACACACACACACACACACACACACACACACACAAATAGATGCAAATACAGTAGCGTAAATACTTACATTGCTGAGGTGCAAGCATTTAACAATGCCTTTTAAAATACATAGTTGGTTACAAAACATCATATTTGCCTAAAATTCCTATATTGTTATGTACACATACTGGCCACTTTGTTAGGAACGCCACGAACAACAATGCCATGATCAAAATCAATGAGATTAAATTTTTTCCTCATTCTGATGTCAACATAAACTTTTGATCTGTATACATGTATGTATGAATTTATGGATGCCACATAACTGGCTGATTAGATAGGTATTAATAATAAAATGATCAGTGACTATATATGGACATCACACATAAAAACGGTAAATGCACCTAGTTGGTTCATCAAAGAACATGACAGGGGGGTTGTTGACCAGCTCCTGTGCAATAGCCAGCCGTTTCCGTTGACCTCCGGATAAAGAGTGTGTACGAGTGTGTGCACTCTCCTGCAGGCCTAGAGCAGTGAGGATCTCATTCACCTGTCACAAAGTCAAATCAAATGGAAATCTGTGAGGTTTCCAACACAAACATATAACAAAATATATTTCTTTGTTCTAGTGTGGTGGTTGTACTCCACAGACATCAGATTAGATAGTGCAAGCATAAACCATGGCTGTTTCACTCACCAATTCTTTCTTTACTTCCATGTTCTCATTTAGCTTAAGGTTGGCTGAAACCTGCAAGATGTAATTAAGAGTGAAAGGTGAATAGTGCACCAGAGAAGAAAAGTGTGAGATAAGTTATAAAATGTTTTTTTTTTTTTCCCAATGAGCCGTTTTACCATCATGGCCTCCCGTGTGGTGAGGTGTGGCAAAAGCATGTCATCCTGCATAATGTAACAGGACATCTTTCTGAAGGTGCGAAGGTCACGTGGCCTCCCGTTTACCAGGATTTGACCCTCCATGCCAGTCTCTCTAAACAATTGAGAGAGAAAGAGAGAGAGAGACAGAGAGAGAGCAATAAAGACAATACAACTTTCAGTACACACACAAATTGATAAAATAATTTAATTGTATAAACTGTAAGTAAATTGGGGGGAAAGGTGTAGTGAGCAAATATAGGAAAATAAAGAATAAAAAATAAAGGTAAACAGTTGACAGATGGAAAGACCAGCTGTGTTGAACTGATAATGGTTATTAAGCAGCTAGGGGGGCAACTGGGGTAAAGTAAACAGGTGCAGGGACCACTGGGAAATATACATTTACATTTACATTTGCGGCATTTAGCAGACGCCCTTATCCAGAGCGACGTACAAAAGTGCTTTGAGTCTCTAGTAATGAATAAATCTACACTGGTACGCAAGATTACAAACGTAATATTAATATAACTCTTGAATTCTACAAACTTGGAAAGTGCTAATTTAAGTATTTCAGGAAGAGGTAGGTCTTTCTACCTTTAGGAAATATAGCACTGAATAACAGCTGTGTTGAACTGATAATGGTTATTAAGCAGCTAGGGGGGCAACTGGGGTAAAGTAAACAGGTGCAGGGACCACTGGGAAATATACATTTACATTTACATTTGCGGCATTTAGCAGACGCCCTTATCCAGAGCGACGTACAAAAGTGCTTTGAGTCTCTAGTAATGAATAAATCTACACTGGTACGCAAGATTACAAACTTAATATTAATATAACTCTTGAATTCTACAAACTTGGAAAGTGCTAATTTAAATATTTAAGGAAGGTAGGTAGGTCTTCCTACCTATAGGAAATATAGCACTGAATAAATGTATTACAAAATGTATTACCTTTTTCATTTAAAGGGATGATTTAAACAAATAAAAAAAAAAAAGACAGACAACTAGATCTGGCAGAAGAATTCATATTTCTTTCTTTCACTCTCACTCACCTGTATCCAGCAAGAATATTCATGAGGGTGGACTTGCCAGCCCCAGAAGGCCCCATAATTCCAATAAGCTCTCGGTTGCAAAACTTCCCTGACAAACACTTTAGAAGAGCCTTGCAACCTGAAAAAATCAGACACATATCAGTTTAGGTCATTATACTCACCCAGTCCTTACCACCTTAGAGTGAATAATTTCAAATTCCTTGTAAAAATTAACAATTATCCTATACATGAATAAATAATGTTCTTATTGATTTATATTATACATTTCTGGCAGTAAATGTAACAGTGTTTCCTGTGATAACCCTTCCCAATATAAATATTACACTTAGCTAGAAAGATTTTCCACATCTTTAGGCAGACTGAACATTGAACCATAATACAATTTTGTCTTTCACTTGAACTTAATAAGATAAAAATAAAAATGCAGCTTGTTGTGTTGCCAAGAAACTACAAAACCCCTTTTTTGTGTACACATCAGTTTGGTTTAACTAGCTCAGTGTTCAGTAATGAATCCAGGTACTCTAAGATAAAATGCCTTCTTTATTTTACCTGAGCAAAAAATGGATAAATAAAAAAGTAAACAAATGAATAAACAAACAAATTTGAATATAGTAAATGAAGTAAAGAAACACTGCACCTCTTCTACTTATTGTTACCCAGGATTATGAGTCGCTTGCTTGCCTGTCCTGTTCTTAGGGGGCCAAAACATAGTGTATACTCATGTTTTATAAATGGGTTTATTAAATGTAAACATGTAAAAATGCAAATACCATTTAAAAGGGCAATCGTGAATAATATTTAACTTAACAACCATCCGTGCTTTGCACAAAAACACCCCCAAGTTTACTCTGAAAAAGGTCTTAAATCCTAGAAGTAAAAATGCTGACACTGAGAACTTTTTAAACACTGGAAAATGTTCAAATAAATGTCCCTTTGCAGAAAACTTTAATAGTTACACACTTCTTTGCTGGCTATAAAAGTCTCTGTACAATTATTTCTTTTTATAGAAATGATAATGTACTTGTTTATAACTCATAAAACTGTGACTTCTGCTTTAGCTGAAACTTCTTTGAGAATGCAACAGAGTTATGGTATAAAAGCCAATGCTTTTTTGGAATAACTGGAGTTTGACAGAAGTAGAGACATCAGTCAAAATGTTAATAGATAGTTATATGCATTTCCTCCTGCATTTTGCAAAAATATCTATCTACCATTGTCAATAATTATCAAAACAACTGAAGCTATACCACAAAATGTGTTAAGGAATTTCTAAGGAATAAAAATAGAATATGGTAATTCTTCAAACAGAATGATTGTTGTTATCTGCTTTAGACCCCCCCCCCCCCCCCCACCACCACCACCACCACCCTTCTGCATATAAAGCCTTGCTCTTATCCCCACTGCATCCTCATGAATAATCTCATTTTAGTCTTGATTTATGAAGTGTTATGTGCAAATATTACAAAGGTCAGTTACAGTGTAATTTCTTGCACAGTGTGACCTTTTTTTTTTTTTTTTTTTTTTTATAAAACTTAATTTGCTTGTCCATAATGATTTTTCTAACAGATGGTTTATGACTCATTAATCATTTGTCAATGCTTCACACATTGTAGCACATTACACAAAAGGAACCATGAAATGTGACATGCTGACGTGTGGGTGTACAAACCAATGCATAGACTGCAGTACAACATGATGAAGTAAACAAATTAAATAATGAAATATTTCTTCCCTGAAACTCTCTTTCCTCCATTGGTAAAGTATAAATCACATCTAAACCACATCCAACAGCATTTAATATACAGTAAGTGTGTGCACACTAAAACATAATGTAGACATTATGTACAAGTTGCTGTATTCGAGAAATACAGACATTGTCTTTATAAACCATTAATTTTGTCTAGTTTTTGGTTTATTTTCAATATTTGTATAAGCTTATTCTCTTAAGGTAAACCCCATCATGCAGAAGCAAGTTAGCTTTGCGATGAAATATAATAATGCTTGAATTCCTGATGGCATCAATTCTTACAAGGTCCCCTGGCAAACAGCCTCAGAAAATCAATGATACAGCAACATATTTCACAGTTGTAATCACTAGCAGTACTACTATACACCTCCCAGTTTTCAACAACTTGTTGCTGTCCACCATTGTTTTATTTTTTTTTTACTTTTAGTCTATTTTTAGTATTTTATAATAGCTGCTGAAGTTTTGTGGTGGGTCTCAGCAAGGATCTCCATTGAGAAACCAAATAGCTTGGGGTTGCAGAGTCAGGTTCAAATTTTTTCTTATTTGCCTCCCTCAACAACCTCCGTGTCCAAAAATATCTTTTGGAAGTGGCCATAAATTTGCCTATTACAGTCTACTTCAATAAGTGCGCTTACTCTCAGTGGTTTAAATGGTGGCACAGTTGTTTGTGCCAACAACCATGAATTGTCAAAAGAAAATGGCAGAACTTCGATGTTAAGCCGTAAAACACCGGGCCTACAACAGCACAAGATCGCATCAAGTTGTGCTCCTACCAGATTAGAGCAACAAAACCAAGGCCATGCAAAGCACACTGGATATTTTTTGTTTTGTGCACCATTCTGGGTAAATCCCAGAAGTTCAGCAATACTAAAAAACATAAACTAGCCTGTGTGGCACAAAAAATATGTTTAAAAATATGTGCATGTTATATTCTGATATTAACAATTAACTGCAGATCTTGTGAAATATTTGATGCATTATCATATGCAATACATTGCTGATACATTGGTTAATACATGCATGAATAAGCAGTGGTCCACATGTTCTTATATACTGCAAAATATCATTAAAAGCTCTTGGTTATTATTATACTTGAACATGGCTGACCATTTGCTCTGACCCCAGGTTTCAGATATGCAGAGATATAGGAAGAAAAAAATTCACTGTGCTGAAGTGTATATGTGACACGTTAAAGCTTCTTTCCTTCTATAAAATTTTTTTTTTTAAAGAAATACTTAAAAAAAATAATATCTTATGATTTAATTAGAGAAAATATATTTCCAAATGTGTGGGAAGAAAAATTGGAAGTAATGTGTGTAATGTTTCTTAAAGCATGCCAATAATTCTTGATTTGTCTGTAAGAGATAATAGTTTAAACTGCACTGGCAGTATAAATAGTACATATGTGCAGCACACACTACCAGTAAGACCATGAGCCTTAATTAGACGTGTGTACTCATCTGTAATCTTTACAATCTCTCTGCCTCTATGTTGTAATACATCCTAAAAGAGGCAGACAGGTGGGTGGGGGGTGGGACAGCGAGTGAATGGGAGTCTGGGCACATATCCGTCGCATAGCCTTATAAGTATCAATGCTGTGCACGGCATGCCGATGAATCAGCCTTCTGATGTGTGTGTGTGGCATACTGATCACCCGACAAATGCATTCAGTGCCATGTATTTTGATGCAGCTGATAAATGTAAATTATGGCCTAATTTAGGCTCTGGATTGTGCTGATGTCACTGTGTACTGTCAGTAAGACACCCCGCTGACATCATTAACAATGGCATCTTCTCAAATATGTTTTTTTTTGTCTTTCATTTTACTTTCTATTTTTTTTCTATTAGAAGTCAGGCCAGAATTTTCAGTTCCGCATATCAGCAGGAAGCAAATGTGCCGTCTGGAAAACAGACGTCCTAGTCCGGAACAATAGCTCGTATTACACTGTCATGCTTTCAGCTTTGTACTACTCATCAAGGATCCGTAATATCCCGGTGGGAAATCAAGGAAATACACCTATGCGGTGATAAAAAAAAAAAAAGAATGCGACTCACTTCATCAGTTTCAAATGGCTGGGGACCTTGATGGGAAAAATGCACATGCAAAAGATTGCTGTAGGATCTTTAATGCTTAATCTGAGCATATTTATAATTAACACCGAAATCTAAATTACTGGCTCATCCTTCAAACACAAGTTTGAAAAAAAAAAGCCTTTGATTTAAAACCAGCTGTAAAAGCTAAAAAAAATATTTCATTCTTTAGCAGAGATTTAATCTTCTTGCAAGAAGATATAATTTCTTTTTTAATAATAGATCATTAAATAAGTGAATAATTAGATACAGCTATTAAGTGTAACAATATGATTAAATTTTTAAATGGGGTGAACTGATGTCAGGGAACTGAGTTGAATACTTAAGTGCTAGCAGCTGCTGAATGCATTGACAACTGCATGATTGCATGTGCTTATTTGTTAGATCAGTGTCAAATGTGCCTCTTCCTGTGTGTGCCTGATTTACTCTGGTTGAGTCACTCTGTTACAATGAATCTAAACTCTCCCCATTTATAGTGTGTTGTAAGACAAGACAAGAAAACATATGCATTCTCCTGTATCTCTACCAATTCCAGATGGAATTTTGATTGCATCATTCTTTACTTCAGCTTCTCCTCAGATTTATTTTGTCCAATCAAATGCTCTCTAGAATCTACAATGTCCTACAGTCATCCATGGTACCAACTGTCAAGTATGGCTTAGATCAAGCTATAAACAAAATCCCATTGGCTGTTTAAAAAGAAGGCAGCGGCATTCGAACTGTCCCGTACTGATTTTCTGTTTCAGTGCAAATTGTGTTCATACATGGAATAATGCAATGTTTCACTTCATTTCATTTATTTTTCTGATTGTATGCAGTAGTGGTGGTGGAATATTCATTTTATTTATGATGATTATCATGAAAGGCAAACCTGTGTTTTTTGGTCATGCAAAATAACGAAATGATAAAAAAAAAAAAAATATTTTTATAAAATTCTGCTGGAATATTTATGATTTTCACAAGACTAATGATGACACTATTAAGAGAAATGGTGCAGGATAGCAAGAGAAAAAATCATACAGTGATTGAGAGATAGGAGGAAGGAGGCAGCAAACAAAATACATGAGATTGCAGGGGCAGAGGGAAGATCAATCGGGGAGGGAGATAAAGTGGAAAAAACCAACAACAAAGAATGTACCACAGCTTAACATTTACAATGGGATGTTCAAGGGAGGAACAAGAGCAGCCATACACCTACTCAACTCTGTCTCATATATCTTACACTGTGATCTTTCTATAATGTTACACACTACAATTCCAAATAGCTCAGAAAGTCAAGTAAAATGCAGATCCTTTAAAATTAAATTGATCTTCAAGTGTAACACATACAGACATGCATTCTATTCTCAGAAACATTATATGAAACAAGAAGGAGGCTCTTATGCATAACTGGCAGAAATGTGAGTGAATGTGTGTGTGTGTGTGTGTGTTTGTGTGTGTGTGTGTGTAAGGTTGCCTGACAGGACTACATAATGGAGCAAGGATGCTTTCTAATGGGTGTCTAATAGCACTATACATCAACATCCACGTCTTCATATTTTATTAGCATTTTGGACTCTAAGCCTCTGTGACTCAGCCAGATGGAGTCATCTAAAGCTGTTAATAAACCAAAAATACAGAACAGAACAAATAAACCAAAACAAATTTTAAGTGGAATAAATGGAACAATATAATGCGTGACTGGAAAAGGAGAACTGTGGCTGTAATCAGAAGTCTTCGGGTACCATGGAAAATGGAAAAATTATTTCTTTTAAGATGCTTCTCAGTTCCTACAGTAATTTTGTATTGATTTAAAGAATTAAATTTACTTATGATTTTGTAGTTAAGTGTTTTTTTTTTTAAACTTAGTTACTGGTTACTAATCACCTATAAACATCTATCTGCTCCAGAACACTTATTGCCTGTCATGGACATCTGATACTTCTCATATAAACAAAGTAAATATATATCTCCTCACAAAAAGCACCATATCAACAACTATACATTTGTCATCTATTTTTTTTTTAACTAAAAACACACTAGAACACTAATGTGAAACAGATTAGTTGTTACATATAATATTTCTTTCACAATTTAAGCTACATTTAATCTAATATGATATAATAGTTGTAATATTGTGAAATGGAACGTTTTCTAAGATACATATTTTTTAACCCAAACTTTGTTGCTAAAGTTTTGCTTTTTATAAACATTAAACATTACTATAGAACATATTTTTGAAAATAAAATTTCTTCAATATATAAAAAAATAAATAAATAGAAACATCCTTTCATGCCTAGCTTAACATATTGAAAAAAATAATAATGCTCTGTCCTGTTCTTTATGTGTTTTTGTAAGTGCACAGCTACATGGATATGATTTCACCCATTGTTCCCAAGAGAGCTGAAGTGTGTGTCAGCATTATGTGTGACGCCAGTCTCTGCATCCTGCTAAACGCCCAAAGACAAGCATGTTACATGAGTATTTTACTGGTGTCAGTTTCTCTGTATATGTGAATTAGAGCACTAACAAGGTCATTTTACTGATGTGTCCCTGTAAGAAAAAAATGAAAGAGTGGCACTGCATAAGCAGATAGTGTTTTAGTGTTTTAATAGAGTGTATGTGTGTAAACAAGTGAATGGCTAATGGACCAGTTTTAATCCAGAGGGTTAGTTAAGCAGAGCAAACAGCTCAGCAGAGTGTTGGTGAACAGAAGTGAATTATTGTCTAAACTTTGCTGAGTACAGCATTACTCGAACCCTTAGGTCGGCGAGGACGGGGTGTAGATTGTGTGAAAACATAAAAACTCGCAAGCGTGGGTGTAGGTGTCTGAAAGCAGTCCCTTATATGTTTTTAAGCTGTAGATTGAAAGCATAAGAAAAAAGGAGAAGAATAATAAAGCAAGGAGATGCACAGTAAATCATCAGTATCGATCCCAACACTAAGTGTGGAAAAAACAATGCCTCTGCTATGTGTCACTATGAAGAAATGCTGTTTAGCCGTTTTCACCTACTTGTTATCTGGCACAGAATCCCACAGGCCATGTAAACCTGGCAGTGTAAGCTGACAAGTCATTTATTGCCAGTTAAATCAGAGGTATAGTATTTTTGTGAAAAAAATGCACTTATGAATCATTGATAGGGAATGAATCCTAAACCGAAGTGCAAAACAAAGTGGAAACATCAGCATTTTTTTTTATTTAATCTTTCTTTCTGCTTAAAAAAAAAATTACCAGCATACAAAGGAGAAAATGCACACCTTTAAACATGCCATAAATTTGATATTTTTTAAGAATTTAGCTAACTATTATTTACTTTATTCATGAAATTGTTAAAATTAGCACAATTTAACCCTTGGGTGTTATCTGTGGAAAATGAATGGCAATCCAACCAATCTACACAATATCAAATTATTTGGTACAAGAATTATTTACTTCAGGATTGATCAAGTATTTGAGCATATAAACAAAATGTCAAAATCTTATTGGATTGATTTTCACCAGTATGCTGTGAAAATTCTTTGTTTTTTTATTTAGTAAACCTGTTTTTTTTTAATAAAATTTGAAAATAGTTGCTTTTTTATGTACTCCAGTAATAAAAGTAAAGGCACTGATCTATGAGAAGTATATCTAAATAATTAATGAAATTCAATGGACCATCATACTTTTTAAAGGAGAGGGATTTCTTTTTAATAAACAATATTTATCATATTAATGTTGTGGGCAAGTCACACAATTTTACTGAATCTTAAAATTTAACTGCTTCCAAATGCTAACCATCTAATCACACAATGTTGCCAACAAAAGAAGACCACATCAACTGGCAAATAAAAAATGATATGATCTGGCTAAGTTAGCAATCCTTGACCAGGATTTTAGATGTAAACTTGGTAAAAATCCATGCGTTCTAAACTATAAAATAAGTACCTCTCCTCCTCCAGCATGGGCCCTCATGAATAGTGTAGGAAAGCTCGGTGAACTCCAGGTCTACAGCCGAGCGCCGTGGTAGGTGTGAGAACCTCTGCGCCTCTGTGATGTGGTTCTCCACTTTCTTCAAGTGGGTCAACATGGCTGCATCCGGAGGTGCTCCTCCTGTCTCTTTCATTTGGATGGAGACCGTCCCTTGCTCTGGCTTTTCAGCCATAGCAGCAATCTGTAAAACAGGGACACTGTGAGAATGTGTTGACTGCATTACATTGCCACACAGGACTCCTGTATTTATATAGTTTCTAACTTCCTGATTTGTTTTCCAGAATTTTGTTTGTTTGGTTTAGTCTGGTCTCCTTAGTCCCCAAGCACTGTTTATATATACACACATAATAGTTATTTAATAAGTATTCAACACCATGACCTTTTACAGATTATGTAGTGGACCTGAACTGAATGTCATTACTCATAAGGAAACAGCCCATAATAATAACGCATGGGGCATCAATTTAGTTTGCAAAAATAATTAATAATCAAATGTGACTTTCGAGCACAACGTCCTGTACCAGAACACATTTTTTAAGGGGTGAAAACTTGTGCAATTAGATTGCAAATTTTTACTTTTTTTTTAAATTCGGAATTATATTACATATAAGTGGAGTGAATATTTTTGCACACCATTTTATCTACTTTTCCTATGTGCTTTGCAAGGTTCTTATCAGCAGTTAACTAGGGCTACCCATGTTCCCAGATTATAAAGAATTCCCCACTCCAGAACCGGGATATCTGACTTTTTATAGCTAGGTGTAGTTCTTCCGAAATTTTAACCACAAATTTGGATTTTTATTTAAACTAGGAGACACAAACCTGTTCCAGTAGTGGAATTATTAAAACAGCAAATGGGGACTATATGTGGAATGGCACAAAAAGCACTTATTGATTTTATGGTCAGGTGTTCACAAACTTTTGGCCATATATTGTGTTTTCATGTTTTGCCATGTTTATTGTTATTTAGTTCCCAGTTTTTTGTGCATCTAGTTCCTAGTCTCATTGTAAATTATGGAACAAAGATCATATGAAATGCCAAACCCCCTCTGGGTAAATGTTTAATTATTATAAATAAACAGACAGTATCTGAACCAGATGACTTGGTGATTATATGAGGACACTAAATACTGAAATAAAAACATTGCAGTGCTTTTAAGCATAACAAGTTGTTCTGTATTTTTAGTTCCACAGCTGTGATGTGAAAAAGCATAAAGAGGAGTCTAACGCGAGCTGGGATTTTCATTATCTGTGATAAAGCCTGACTCTGATGTTTAAATTGATCCTAAATGCAACTCAATTACTAGTGCAATCCTTCTGAATGCAGTTCTTTAACCAGAGAAAGACTTTCCTTTTTTTTTTGGATTTTAGGTAGTTCAGAACTTCCTTATACCAAACAAAACAACTTATTATATTACACAATTAAATATTCTGATTGTTACCATTATAAAGGTTGTTGACCTTTAAATTGCTGACGTTTGGGATACAGAATTGGTGCAGGGTTAGACGTAAGCAATCTGATCATAGAGAAGGCTGGTAAAAGAGTTGCTTGAGTACTCTCAATATGACAAAGAGTGTGCTTGTCCCTGTGATTATGTCGCTACCTGTTTTGGTTTTATGTAATCCAGCTCTGTTATAGTCTCAGTCTTTAAAAAAAAAAAATGTGCATGTTTGTCTAGTAATCTAAGCAGACTGTGGTGAGACCTGCAATGCTGTATGGTTTAGAGACAGTGGCATTGAGTAAAAGGCAGAAGGTGGAGCTGAAGTTAGCAGAGCTGAAGATGTTGAGGTTTTCGTTGGAAGTGACGAGGATGGACAGGATTAGAAATTCGTTTATTAGAGGGACATCAAAAGGTGAGAGAGGCGAAATTGAGATGGTTTGGACATGTGCAGAGGAGGGACATGGGGTATATCGGTAGGAAAATGCTGACGATGGAGCTACCAGGAAGGAGGAAAAGAGGAAGACCAAAGAGGAGGTTTATGGATGTGGTAAGAGGGAAGACATGCAGGTAGTTGGGTTGAAAGAGGCAGATGTACAGGACAGGGTGGTATGGAGACGGATGATCCACTGTGGCGACCCCTAATGGGAGCAGCCAAAAAAAGAAGAAGAAGACTCTAAGCAGACTCAGTTTGTCAGTATGAACCCACTAAACACCCAGCAAAACCAAATGCAATGGTGTAATTAAACAAACAAGGTTTTATACCTTAACAGAATCAAAGTAAAAAGTAAACAGTACAAATAATTGGCCTCCTTTATTAATCTTATGGTAAAGTGCAGAACTTTAAATAAACCAAATGAAATGGAACATTTTTCTTAACACAGACCATTTTTATCTCCAACACGCATAAAAGTTCAAGCGTAAAGAGCCCTAGAAACATAAAATGATAATTAATAATGAAAGAAAAGGCAAAAGTGGAAAAATGTCCTCCCTCATAAGAGTGGCATGTACTACATCTTCCATTAGCTGAGGCATTTGTTTACAGCTCTCAGCTATGCTCAGACAGTACGGCCCGTCCTTTGCACATAAGCCAACATTTCCTTCGGTGTAATTAAATGCAAAGTATTATTTATCTTCATTTGTGGGTTTGTGTTGGATCATTTTTTTTTATATCCTTTAATTAATTGCAATCATATCAGATATTTTTTAAAGCTCAGACCATGACGTACTAAACTAGTATAAAGGAGATGTGTATTTAATAGACACTATAAAGCTCTTCTATATGTTGATCTGGATAATTCTCTTAACATACTACAGCACCAGTTTTAATGTACAGTTTGTATGAGTGCAGTAATTTATGATACATTTATGATTGAGATTTACATTAAGCCGTCTTCTCATGCATACATTTTCCCACATTCAGGTGCAGAAGTGAGATATGACCATTTTCCCCCAAAAAATTACAGGGTTTTAATAAATACCTAATTTCAACGTGCATGGTGCCAAAATGTTACTCAATTAAAAATATTATAAAATTAGGTTAAAATAAGATAAGATAAAATTATATCAAAATTTTAAAAATGAATGTAATGTCATTTTATTTTATTTCAAAATTTTATTACTTATCTAAATGTGTTATTATATGATATGAGACAATATATTTAAAAGTTATATATATTTTACAAATATATATTTTTTTAAGGTAGCTAAACGATTTTGCCCAAAAATCCAAATAGTTTTGCTGGCTATATGCATGAATTGATTGTTCCTTTTTTGCCAAGCTTATTAGTTTTTAGTTCCCAGCCTTTATCTAGTTCCTAATCGCAAACAAATTATAGAGAAAAGATCATATGATCATAATGTTCCATTTTCCAAACAAACAAGGTTTTCGTATTTCAATTTAATTTTGAATTGAATGGCTGTAACACGTCTCAAAAAAGTAGGGATGAGGTAACAAAAGGCTGGAAAAGAAAGTATTACTTAAAAGAAACATTTGGAGAAAGATTTTTCAACTAATGTTGCAGGCATCAAATTCAAATTTACTTTATTTTTACCTTAAGATTTACCATTCCCTCAGTTTAAATTTTTTTTAGAACATGTTTTTCCATGTTCTATTAAGATTTGAGTTTTTAAGATTTGGAAATCATTGCATTCTGTTTTTATTTTTTATTACATAGTTCACTGTAACAGTTTTTAAAACTTACTACTGTTCGCTTACAAAATGCAATATTCAACTTCATAAGATTTATGTTCATCATTACAAGGTAAAAAAAATTAAATAATAATAATAATAATAATAATGATAATAATAATAATGCTTTTACCCTGAAAAAATGTAAGCTAATTAAAAATTGGCTAACTAAAGTCGCCCAATTATAAAAAGCAGCTTGATGTTAAAAGACTAAATCTTACATATTCGCCAAATCAATCAATAGTCAGTATGTGTAAAGCTCAGATTATGTGTAAGTGCTGTCCACTAGGTAGCAACCTGTGTGGCTAGAATCATGTTGAAATGAACACAAGCAAGCTAACAAACCCAACAGCATTTGGGTAATTTAGCTATTCAGTTAGCATTACTCATCTTTCAATAATGATGATATCTGAGATGGTGTTCACTTCAGCATAGCCGACAAATCATAGCTGATTAGCAAAATATAAACATTCCAAAAATGTCAATCAAGCATTTACTAAAATAGATTTTCACTACATATTTATATTTGAGTTCTTTTTCTCTTTCTCTTTCAATTTATTCTTTCTTCCACTGCTTACAATGATAATCTGTAGTTTTATAGGACAAATGAAAATAAACACACCCATGCGTGCATGCGGTAACGAATGCAGTGATCATAATTCTGGAAGTGTTTTGTGAAAGTATGGCTCTCACTACACTCCCAAAACATAGTGATGATTCATAAAAACCTAATGATTAACAATGAACACATGCTCTACACACACCAGGGTGCTACAGGAACAGAGATCAGAAAGGGGCACCAGCATGATATGAAAACAAAAGCCATGACAATGAAGCCGAAAAAAAGGATAAGAAAATGGGCTACAAGTCACTTTGAATACCTCTTTTAATCCTAGTTCCCAGACTAATCATAATAATAATAATAAGGATGATGCCGGTTTATAGGGTTTGACCACACATTCCATCTCATGGTGAAAGGAAAAGAAGAGCAAAATGGCAGTAGAAGGAAAAACACTATTGACCGCACCAAAGAGGCCATGGCATCAAATGTGTTATAGTGTTACGCATCAATAGCAATGCACTTAGGCTTGGCTTTAACACTATCTACACCAGATCCTGATGCTGCCCTGAAGAGCACCTGATCCTTTTTTTTCTCACTCTCTTTCCTTCTCTATGGAGTGGTTCTGCACATCATCCAATTAAAGCAGCAGTTATCCAGAATACCATGTTCAGTCAGACAGTCAGTCAATCAAGACACAATTTCTTCTAAAGATTACAAATATAAAATAAATATGTATAATCCAGATCAGCAATAAACTTCAAACAGGCTCTTTGTTAGCAGTTCAATCCTTGCTCCTCATATCAATTCATCATACCAGCCCTGCTGTGGGAAAAAGCTCTGACATCAGTGTTAATTATAGAGCAGTGGGTAGGAAGGTTGGGTGAAACAGATTTTTCTCATGTCTACAGGTTAAGTGGCATTCCACACAACCTGTTGTCGAAGAAAAAAACAAAACCTTGGACTGTTAGCGTAGCCAAAATAAGCCAACGGCAGGCTCCCAATCATCCAGGAAAATGTATACATGATGCACAAACAGTAAACCCACCCAATCAACCATACCTTCATCTACTGACAATAAGTGGTGCACTAAATTCTACTTCAAGACAAACGGCAAGGTGTATGTTTCGGAAAATCCTACTCACTGAAGAGGAGGTGAGGGGTCGGGGTGGGGTGTTGGAGCAGGGGTCTTTAGCGATTGACTGGCCTTCCATTACCACCCTGCCATGGTTGTGCTCACTGCAGGTACACAGGGAGGAGCAGACAGGTTTTAATGAGAGAACATGGCTTTTTTTGTAAAGAGATAAATCACTCCTCTGGAAATAGAAAGGGATGTGGTGTCATGCAGTGTGCAAGCTGAAATTTCCGAAACAGGTGACTAATGCGGAGTGGCTCTCACTAGAAAATGAATTAGAAACAGATACACGATTAGGTGATTGTGATAACATGAGCAAATCCTTATGGAGAGTTACCTCTGCTTCAGCTGTGAGTCCCGCAGCGTGTAAAAAAATCAGATCAGTGATGTATGAATGACTGCGGAGGATCTATATACAGAAATCTAAAAGCATGCACAATGACACTGGGCTACAGAGTGGTGCTGATGGAGAAACTTACTTTTTTTTGGTGAAATATGATGAAGTGGTACGACTGCAGCAGGCTAATGCTCTTCTTTATTTACACAGATATCCGTGTGATCCTGACATGCCCGAATAGATCACAGAGGATTTCGCACAGAGCACAAAGAGTCCGCAACACGTCCGGCTACTTTCCTGTAGGAATCAGATCCATCCGGCATCTCGAATCGCCCAAGACCAAAACATGCATGACAATCATGAAGGTTGAAAAGGATGCATCGACTGAACAGTCAATAATCAGAGAAGAAGTTACATCCCGGTTAGCTGACCGGAAGGCAATCAGTCATTTCAATCTTTACTTCAGTAAACAAGTCTGCCTAAGGACAGGCGCGTTCACTTCCGTTTCCCGCATCAGCATCCACACCGGATCGGTACCGCAGCAGTCCAATTGCTGCGGGAGATCAGTGGCCGATCGGCTCCTCTCTCCTCAAACCTGACACTAGAATACGCCACAGATCACAGCAGGATGAAAAACGATCCCCTCGTGTTGAATGAGTGCAGATGTGGGGGGAAAAATCCAGATGTGCAGGCCCGGTTTAAAAACTGTTTGCGCTCAGGCCTGGCGGCGAGGTGGTATAGGAAGGGATGGAAGCATGCGTGTGGGTGGGGTGGGGGTTTGGAGGAGAAGTCATCTCTGCAGAAAGCTCGCAGGGCGGGTTGGCGCTGTGCCACACGCGGTCACGGGACAGGTGGGGATCTCGAGTTTCCCCGCGGCTGTCCAGGATGCTCCATCATGTGCCTCTGCTCGTCTGACATGCCATCAAGTTTCAGCTAGGTATTCACCCAGGTGACTGCGCCCTATGAAATGATCACGTATGTCCTTGACATGTGATGAACATATGCTCCAGGGAACAGATACATGCTTACTTGCGTGGTTTTTATTTGTATAATTGTACATGAAATATAAGAATATATGAATCTGGATGGCACCACGTAGAAAAAGTGTGGGACAAAAGTGCATTTCTAGTGGAATGTGTACCTTGTTGCAAAGTCATTGGCCACATATTGTAATTTCTCTATAACAATTGGTCAAAATGTCTAATGCAATGTCGAAATAATGTAAACCAGTATGTAAAATTGTACATTTTGTAAAATGTAAAATTAGTCCGGTAGGTTGTAAACAAAAATTGTACACTCACAAAGTTCAGCATCTTATATGCTCATTGACGTGAATATACAGGCGCTGTGCCTTTAAAGGGCGCAGATGCGCATGCGCTGGTGCTGATGCTGCAGTGCTCGGGTTATTTTCGGTGAATCGACTGAGGTTACTAGCGTTCAAACGACGCCCCGCATCAACCTTTGCACAGAAACCGGAATACACACAACGGATTTTTTCCCCCCCATCCATATCTGTACTTTTGCAAGAACTCTAAAAGACTATTTATCCCAAAACCACGTTAAGGCAGTTTTACATTTTCATCTGAATTTGATCAGAAGGTGAACACTGTTAATACTTATTTTTCTTAGGCATACATGTGTATACCGTTATATTGTAAATGTTGTGAGTAACAATTTAGGCTTCATTAGGACTGCATAGATATAATAAAAAACAGAGATGTATTTTTTTTTATGAGTTAATAGACAAGTATATTGAACAATACTCTGTCTATCCAATTTGCTGGAACAACTGTTGTACATTATATATTTTACCTAGAATGGTGCATCAAGTTTACCTTTAAAGTTTTATGTAAAAACTAGCCATGGCCCAAGCATTTTTTTTTTGTCTTTTAATTGTTTAATAGATCTAAGTTACAGATGAAATATGCATATTAAAGGTTTTTAAAACATGAACACTTTTACCATCTCATGTTAGGAAAAATATAGTATTATAATTCTGAGCATGTTAAATATCTCATCCCTGTTGGCATTCAAGTTAATTTATGGAAGTCTGCTGCATAAAATGAGGAAGAAACATCTGCAAAACACATTCTATTTCTTATTACATACAAGCAAATGCAAAATATATTTGATAAAATTAGATGTAATGTAAATGTACTGTTTTGTCTTATTTATTCACACATTTTTTTCATCTTTATTTTGATCACAGTGGTGTAAGTCTGCCACATAAAATGTAGTTTAATAACATTGATAAGTGATCACATTCTGTTGTTCCTAATATTCAGTATGACCTCTTTAAGCAGTGGAATAGTAAAACTTTTCATGATATGAAAAAATGATGACATGAAAGAAAGGGTAGTGCAGCTACATCAACCAGCGATTTATGAATCTGGACTCCATTTATACAAAGGGAAAACTCACTATATTCAAGCTAAAAAAGAAAACCATGCGGCTAGTCTGCCACATAAAATGAAGTTTAATAACATTGATAAGTGATCACATTCTGTTGTTCCTAATATTCAGTATGACCTCTTTAAGCAGTGGAATAGTAAAACTTTTCATGATATGAAAAAATGATGACATGAAAGAAAGGGTAGTGCAGCTACATCAACCAGCGATTCATGAATCTGGACTCCATTTATACAAAGGGAAAACTCACTATATTCAAGCTAAAAAAGAAAACCATGCGGCGAACAAACGTATTAATTAGGCTAATAAAAAGGAGCTGAAGACATGTTTGGTTAAAAAAAAAGCATTACCCCAAGATATACTGTATATATATATATATATATATATGTGGTTAGAGAGTGTAGGTGAATAGTGAGCACTCCTACCACTGCAACATAAAGGACTAGAGAGTTAAAACTAATGAAAATAGACCCTGGGGAAAATTACTAAGTGCTTACAGACTTTACTAAGGCTCTGATTCAATTTTAAATGTGCATTGTTTATTAGCAGTTGAGATTGGGCTAGAGATATGACTTAATCATTTTTTATTTACTTTTATTTTTTGCAAATAAACCAACAGTATGAGGAATCCGTGTTATATTGTACGTGTGTGGAAGTAGACATTTAGGAGACAGGAAGTAGACTATTAAAAGCTTTTGAAAATCAGGAGAAATTTAATATTTTCATGTTTGTGACGTGAATGGTGTGGGGATGGGTGGTGGTGCAAATGCCAGGATCATAAATAAATAAATAAATAATAAAGTGTTGTACAGGATTCAACTCTGAACACAGTTTACATTATTGAAAGGTGAAAATAGAACAGAATTGTTTTGTAAGTACCATGACTAAGATTTCAACATGATAGCATGGCCAAGCCAGTAAGATTGAGAATTAGAGAAAGAAAAAAAACTGGCATTAAAGCAAAAATAGTCCATAAAAATTTTATAAAAAAATGTATATACACAAACTGCACTGTACTGCTGAGTCTGAAACGAATTAATGAGATGAAAAAAGATTTAGCTTTAATCGCCCTGTGCAGTCTACATGTACAGAGACAAAGAATTGCAGTTAGCCTCTAATGAGAAATGCCAATGGAGAAAAGTTTGTGTTAAATGAAAGTTTTTACAGGTAAAGTAAGTTTGTGTAAAGTATTAAGTGTCATAGCAAAAATAGTCTTTGTGCAAGTACAGCATTTTTTGAGGTTGGAGGCAGAATTCCGAAAAGCCGAAGGAAGGACTATATTTTTAATACATTATAGACATCATAAGTAGATATAAAACTGACAAAATATTATTGCATATTCTTAAAAAAACAGCTATCGCTTTTAGTCTCAACATGCAGTTTGGTGCCATTCAGGTGGACTATGTGGCCCAAAGACTAAAAAAAAACAGTAGTTAATTTTTAAAGCAGTTTAGTGCTGGATTTGCATACCACTTTTTATGATAATTTTCTTCTGTTTTATGTAAGTGTTTAATGTCATAGAATCTTTAAATGTCTCCGTGTTTACCTGTACTGTAAATGCATATATTGTCTGCATTCATGAAGCCTTTTTGGTGAATAAATCCAGTTCTTTCAGGGACATGTTTGTTGTGTATTCATTGCACATTGGAAAGAACCTCCTTTACAGATTGAATCTAATATTCTAATCTTCTGAACGAGTCCCTTTTTCCCTACTGTGTCGATGTATTGTATTTTTCAGTGACAGGATGAAGTCAAAATTAAAGTGAAGGGACAAAAGAAAGTCTATCCCGCTGAAGCTGAAAAACAAAATCAAGAAATAACGGCACTGAAAGACAACTTTATTTGATCAAATATTATTAGTGATCTAATCAATCTATCAATCGATCTATAAATTAGTAAGAGTCTGACCACAAAGAAAGAAGTATTCACACTTGCAGTGGGTGCAGTGTGTAAACCAGTGTTTCCAGCCCGACTATTTAATTCTGCAATCGTCCATGAAAGTACAATCATGCTTGATGGACATTGTGTCTTTTGATGGGCAGGAGGAGGTGCCAGCTTCATCAATATCTCTCTCACAGATTTCTACCGTTCCCTATGACACACACCTGTCACATGTACACACACACCGGCTTATTATGAAAATAATTATCATAGGAATAAAATAGAGGAATTGTCTCTATGGATTGAAAGAATAATGCAGGATTGTTCTGTATGTGAATTGTGAATGTCTGGTTAAAGACATACTCACTGAGGCATGAAGGCTTAGCAGTCCTTTTTCCATTTGATTGACAAGTCCGCATTGGTTCTCCAACCAGCATAAATCCCGGTCTGCACACATGACGCACAATCGAGCCCACCCACCAGTCATTCCCATACACCACCCTGTTAAAATGAACATCTGGCAAACCACAGTTCAGTAGCATGCACCACAAGAGGACACAAGACAGAAACAAGGAAAGACAAGACAAATGAAAAAATTAATTAATTCCAATAAAAATTACTGACTCTGAGACTCGTGGGTATAGAGTGCATGTTTTAATGTTAATATTATTCATGCAGCCGAGCAAGCATACAAGCATTTGGTTCTCTGGGTCCAAAACCAAAAGCCCATTGGGGTGGAGTTAAAGCTGTTCCAGCTTCTCCTAACTGAGCGATGTCTATGAAATAGTGGAGCTGACTCAATGTGTCTGAGGCTGGATATGTGCTATTTAGGGTATCTCAGGTTGAGGTTGGCTACATCCCCTGTTCACAAAAATAAGAAAATGTTGGAATATTTGACCTAAAAAAAAGGTATTTGGAGTGTATACAGTGGATGTCTGGCACAAAAGCAGTATCTCTATGCTTATATAGTACTATATATACTATATAGTACTATCTATGCTTATTTTTATACTATAGCACAGAGCAAATCACATGCATCTGCATCATCAGCATCTGGAAATGTATCACACTGCCAGCACTAATCTACCACATCTGATTGCACTAATTAAAGATGTAATTGTATTCACAATAAAAAAAACATTAACATGCTTTATCTTCCCACCAACGAACCCTTAAACCTTTGTTATAAATATGTATGTGCTGTGTATTGTTTTTTAATGAAAAGTGAAGGAACAACTTCACAAACAGTTTTACATCTCAGCATGGACTGTACATTTTAGGTAAAAAAAAAAAAATTATAATAATATATATACATAACAAAAAAGTGTGAAACAACTGAAAAATGTCATATTGTAGGTTCTTCAAAGTCGCCACCTTTTGCTTTGATTACTGCTTTGCACACTCTTGGCATTCTCTTGATGAGCTTCAAGAGGTAGTCACCTGAAATGGTCTTCCAACAGTCTTGAAGGAGTTCCCCGAGAGATGCTTGGCACTTGTTGGCCCTTTTGCCTTCACTCTGCGGTCCAGCTCACCCCTGAACCATCTCGATTGGGTTCAGGTCCGGTGACTGTGGAGGCCAGGTCATCTGGCGCTGCACTCCATCACTCTCCTTCTTGGTCAAATAGCCCTTGATGCCTTTAGTGTGACTCTACAATTTTCATAGTCAAGAAAATGAAGAAAACTCTTTGAATGAGAAGGTGTGTCCAAACTTTTGGTCTGTACTGTATATATATATATATAAATTAAGCCTAAAATAAAAATCTTGTAAATCTTGACCAGATTTATTGCACTGTCAAAAATGTAAAGTACAGCTTCCCTAAAATATTTTATGTTACATATCATTTGGAAATCTTTTAATTTGCTGCAGTGAACTAAAAACAATAGAAACAGGGAAATTTACATATGCAGTTTTTAAAAGTAAAATCATGATAATGATTCAGTTGATGTAATATATAAAGGTGCATCTCAATAAATTAGTTATTTCAGTAATTTAACTCAAATTGTGAAACGTATGTGTTTAATCAATTAAATGGACACAGACTAAAGTAGTTTAAGTCTTTGGTTATTTTATTTGTGATGATTTTGACTCGCATTTAACAAAAAAACACCAATTCAATATCTCAAAAAATTCGATAGAGCTAATCAACTGAAAACACATGCAAAGCTTAAAAATGGCTTCATTCATGTTGGTTCACTAAGCTATACAATCATGAGGAAGACGGCTGATCTGACAGTTGTCCAGAAGACAATCACTGACCTCCTTCACAAGGAGGGTAATCCACAAACATTCATTGCCAAAGACGCTTGCTGTTCACAGAGGTTTTTATCCAAACATTTGGTGCAGTGTCATCTGCAGGTGTTGGTCCACTATTTTTTTTTTTTTAACTAAAATCACTGGATCCGTTTACGAAGACATTTTAGAGCGCTTCATGCTTCCTTCTACTGACCAGCTTTTTAAAGATGCTGATTTAATTCTGCAGCAGGATTTGGCACCTGGCAAAGATTTTAAAGCAAACTGGGGTTTCAAGATGTGCTGTCCAAGTTATTTTGAAGAATCACAAAGAAAAGGGATGTACTGTAGTGCTCAGCCAAAGAAACCTAATGCAGCAAATGAAAAACACATCGTGCCCTTTAACATTGGAAGATACAAAGCAGTGCCATTAACAAAAACTGGTGCTAACCATTGGGACCAAGATACACCCATGTACTCTCTGGAAATGTCTGGCCAAATCTTTTCATCATGGAAGATCTGTGGCCAAAAAGCCATACCTCTGACATGGAAACTTAAACTCACTTAGACTTGAAGTGACTCAACTATGCATGAAAACCTAGGAATTGGGGTACAGAAAAATGGCAGCAATTTCTCTGGACTGATGAGTCAAAATTTGAAATATATGGCTGTAGCAAGCAACAAGTTCTCAGATGAATTATGAGTACAATAATGAGTGTCTGCAGGCAGCATGAATCATGGTGGCAGTTTCTAGCAAGGTTTGAGCTGCATTTCTTCAAATCCATTCAGAGAATGGAGATGCCATTAAGACCTATCTTCAGTGTAGAGAAGAACAAGGAGTCCTGGGAGTGAAGGTTTGGCTCCCAGAATCCTGATTTTAACGTCATCGAGAATACATGAAGAGACGGAAGGATTTGAGGAAGCCTATATAGAAGATGTGTTTAGTACTCCAAGATATTTGGAACAATCTAACTGCTGAGTTTTTTTTAAAAACTGTGTGAAAGTGTACTTAAAAGAACTGAGGCTGTTTGCAGACAAAGGCTGGTCAAACTAAATACTGTACTGATTTGGATTTGACTTCTGTTCATTTACTTTCCGTAATTTTCATTGATAAAATGATATAAACAGCATATATAATATATACACACACACTATACATATATAGTGGAACCCGCTTATCTCGCCCTCGGTTACCTCGACAACCCTATTAAGTCGACGTTTTTGAAGTGGAACCGCCAAATTCTCTTTTTCTAAGCATTTATAATCGTTTTTTTTTATGTAACCGAACCCTGATATCTTGAGCACAAAGGGGGGGAAAAATTTTCTATTTAACGTCCGTTATCTCGGTGCAGCCGCAGAAGAAGTCGCAAAAGTGGCAGAAAAATCAAGGCTTACAGCAGCTACAGGTGTTTGTATTGTATACTGGTGAATCTCTGCTGTTAGTTAGTGCACATATGGCTTTTGTTGTTAAATGTTATGCGATGAACGTGAGGCGAAAGCCGGGCTTGGTAGGAACGTGGGATGACCAGCAAAATCATAGAATGAACAATTTGTTTGCCTTCATCAAACAAATTGCGTCAACGCTGTTGTGTAAAAAAACCTTTCAAAAACACTTGCATGCACATTCTCATTTATTAACGCACATCATGTACGTAAAGAAATTTCAAGCATGTTAATATACTGCCGCTATTTTGATTTTCGTTTATCTCGATCATCGGTTACCTCAATGCTTTTTGGCGACCCCCTACGACATCGACATAACCGGGTTCCACTGTAGTATATACCTCTGGAGACAGACTTGTAGCCCAGCCAGCGGCAACTTGAATCTCCACAGCTGTCCTTCTTGATCTTCCTGTGCTGTTTCTTACATCCTCCAGAGAAAAAAGTGCTGTCCAGTTCTGGACCTGTATATTTGTGTCAGCTCATCCTTCTGCAATCCTGGTACATATTTATATACCATACATTAAAAACACTCAGACATTTACACTGCCATCAAAGAAAATGTTAAAAGATCCTTAAAAATGTTGGGTGCTAAATGTGATGCCAGTTAGTTTGAATACAAACACCACTCTAACATAAAGCATCTTACCACTTCTTTGGTTGCTTCTACTGATGTCATCCCTGTTGATGTTATTCCACATTCACTTTCACAGCTGGAATAAAAGTGGACATCCCAAACGCTGACCCCAGAAACAATCAAAGTAAAAAAAAAAAAAAAGCTCCGGGTCTCCTGATTAAAACAGTGTGAATACAATACAAACTTTCTACACTGCATTGATAACGTAAACCAGTGGTCTCAAACTACCAGCTCGTGAGCCCCCCTACCTCCCTGATGTAAAAAATACAAATATAATCCGGCCCGCAAAAATATATTAGAATTATTTTTTCCTATTTGCTTAATTACAAAATTACCTCTTCATATTATATTAAAACAAAAACACGATCCTACTTTAAAAAAAAAAGAAGTTAAAAAAAAAACCTGTGAAAAAAGCCCCCCGCATGCGGCAGATTTGATAAGAGGAGAGCTGGTTTGGGGCCATTTTTTTTTATTGTTGTTTGGCTGCGATAGAAAACAAAAAATGTCTCTTTCCAAACCAAAAGAAAAAGTGGATAACAAACACAGACAGTTGCAAGAATGATAGACATTGCAGTATATTTTTGTGAAGTTTAATGAAAATGCTACCAGTCTGATATGCAAAGGAATATAATCCTAAGCACCATTACTCGACCAAACATGGAGAACAGTAAAAGATGTACCAGGAAGATGAGTGAAAAAGAAAAAAAAAACGAGCCGACGTGGAGGAGTGGCTCGTTATCTTTTCTCTCGTCTTCCTGGTCTAGAATATTTCTGGAAAAAATGTCAACTGCAGTATGCGTGTATATACATATATATATA
>MU554589.1:4053163-4150217 GCA_024362625.1 Silurus asotus | reverse complement strand
TATATATATGTATATACACACACACACACACACACGCACACGCACACGCACACGCACACACGCACACACAAACACACAGCTGTTTAAATTTTTCCAGAAAAATTTCTTGTTTTGTTTAAATGTTACAGTGGCCCACCAATGAGATCACAGCAATGGCCCCCAGCCAATTTAAGTTGCAGACCCCTGATGTAAACACTTAAGAGAGAAAAGAAACAGTATTTCTATTCCTCTGAATGTCTGCACATATGATGGCATTGACAAATAAAAAATAAAAATAAACCTTGAATGATCCTCTGCCTTTGCAACAAGACTTTGCAAGACTATCCCTTTTTAATCCAAATTTACTCTACGTTTCCTTTCCACCACTCTCTGCCATCCAGATAGCTAATCCTTCATTCCTGTCAATCTGTTCCCAAATGTGGTATTATATTGATCAGAAAGGAGCTTAAGGTGCTGTGAGCTAATGGATTCTATACACTCTGGAACCTGCAGAGTAAGAACTAGAACATGACTATAGCCAATTAAGCAACACTAAGCTCTGTGAGCTTTTTTTTATCAAACAGCACAGAAAAACTACTCAAGTTAGAAAATAGTATATAATAACTGCATTGTATTCTGTATAATCAACTAAATATAAAACAATTCCTGTATAATCAAGTTACACAACCTCTACTGATGAGTATTAGTCAGCAGTGTGTCTTTAAGGAGAGGAGGGATTATCTGCAAAGATTTCCAAGTGTTTTCCAAACCTTATTTCTTTCCTTATTTTCTTAACACTTTTTTCTCCAAAAAAATTAAATCTTAACTGCTATGTTTCCTGCACATTGATTTCAGAAATAAATGAGCCTTCTCAAATACATGGAAAGGTCAAATCTTACATCTTAGCAAGAGACAAGAATCTAAACAGTCTTCTGTGCCTTAATATGTGCATTAAAGATATAATCAGTGAAATAAACGGATGGTAGACTGAAACGATTCCTCGAGTAACTCGAGCAATTCAAATACAAAAATGCATCGATGCAAATTATTAGATTTTTTTTAGTCCATTTAACTACACTGTGTTTCCCCACGTACCATTGTGAATGACGCACCACCGGCTAAACTCGAGCGCTCTGGACAGGTAAACACTTTGGAAGCCAGTTTCCACCACTTAAATGAAAGAAAAAAAAAGTTTTGCTTTATTTCTTGCAATTCTGACTATTTCTCACAATTTAAAATTGTTTTATGTGTCAGAATTTCGAGAAATAAAGTCAGAATTGCGAGAAAAAAATTTGCCAAACTTGAAGCAAAGAAAAGATTCACGCCAACTAAAACAAAGAAAACACAGTACAGTGCATTTACCTTTTTTAAAGTTATTTGAAAGAGATATTTATATTTGTGATTCTATATATATATATATATACACACACACATATACACACACAGTGAGGAAAATAAGTATTTGAACACCTTGCTATTTTGTTCTCCCACTTAGAAATCATGGAGAGGTCTGAAATTGTCATCGTAGGTGCATGTCCACTGCGAGAGACATAATCTAAAAAAAAAATAATAAATCCAGAAATAACAATATATGATTTTTAAACTATTTATTTGTATGATACAGCTGCAAATAAGTACACCTGCAATTGAACACCTGTCTATCAGCTTTAAATCCTGACCCTCAAAGACCTGTTAGTCTGCCTTTAAAATGTCCACCTCCACTACATTTATTATCCTAAAGTAGATGCACCTGTTTGAGGTCGTTAGGTGCAAAAAGACACCTGTCCACCCCATACAATCAGTAAGAATCCAACTACTAACATAGCCAAGACCAAAGAGCTGTCCAAAGACACTAGAGACAAAATTGTACACCTCCACAAGGCTGGAAAGGGCTACGGGGAAATTGCCAAGCAGCTTGGAGGAAAAAGGTCCACTGTTGGAGCAATCATTAGAAAATGAAAGAAGCAAAACATGACTGTCAATCTCCCTCGGACTGGGGCTCCATGCAAGATCTCACCTCGTGGGGTCATAATTCCACTAAACATGTTTGGAGGAAGAAGAATGATGAGTACCATCTCAAGAACAGCATCCCCACTGTGAAGCATGGAGGTGGTAGCATCATGCTTTGGGGGTATTTATCTGCACATGGGACAGGGCGACTGCACTGTATTAAGGAGAGGATGACCGGAGCCATGTATTGCGAGATTTTGGGGAACAACCTCTTTCCCGCAATTAGAGCATTGAAGATGGGTCGAGGCTGGGTCTTCCAACATGACAATGACCCGAAGCACACAGCCAGGATAACCAAGGAGTGGCTCTGTAAGAAGCATGGCCGTAAGAAGCGTGGCCTAGCCAGTCTCCAGACCTAAACCCAATAGAGAATCTTTGAAGGGAGTTCAAACTCTGTGTTTCTCAGCGACAGGCCAGAAACCTGACTGATCTAGAGAAGATCTGTGTGGAGGAGTGTGCCAAAATCCCTCCTGCAGTGTGTGCAAACCTGGTGAAAAACTACAGGAAACGTTTGACCTCTGTAATTACAAACAAAGGCTACTGTACCAAATATTAACAACTTTCTCAGGTGTTTAAATACTTATTTGCAGCTGTATCATACAAATAAATAATTTTAAAAAAAAATCATATATTGTAATTTCTGGATTTTTTTTTTTTTAGATTATGTCTCTCACAGTGGACATGCACCTACGATGACAATTTCAGATCCCTCCATAATTTCTAAGTGGGAGAACTTGCAAAATAGCAGCGTGTTCAAATACTTATTTTCCTCACTGTATTTGCATTTTGATGTCATATGGCAATTGAAAATTTACTTAATGGGTGTAGTTTTCACAGATATTCTTGCATGCTATTTGTAAGCAATAAAAATATTTGTTTTTTTTTTAAAAATAGACACAAATTACTTTTTAATTTTAACAAGCCCCTCTTATTTTTCTCTTGTATATTTAATATTGCTCTTTAATAAAGGTACATCTAATCCGATTACTCGATTAATCTATGGAATCGGTAGAATACTCGATTACTAAAATAATCGATAGCTTCAGCCCTAATTTAAACCGCTAATTCCTAAACAGATTTAGTCCAGTCGCAAACAAGTATAGTGTATATTTTCTGAACCGACACGTAACATAGCGTTTAGACAGAAAAATAGAGATATAGTTTTGGCCTGATTGGTTGGATGTTAGTGGTCCGTGTTGATTTGTTTGTAATAAAGATTGTCTTAACAAAATAGTACTTTGTCAAATATACTGGATAAAATGGTAATTAAAAAAAATCTTGGCAGCTCCATTTTTTAATAGTGTGTCAATGAAGAATGCAAGATTTAGCCGTCTCAAAAATGTTTCCCAAGATACTATGAAACTTGCTTCCAACTTTCCTAAAGAAAATATAAAAAAAAAAAAACACAAAAAACATCCATGTGTGTACACTTTACATTTCATCCTATTAAAGAGCATCTTATCTTTACAGGTTTTCTTGACACGTGCCCTCTATTTGCTCTAAATTCTGTATAAAGAAGTGCATTATTTAAATCGCTAATGCATTAGCAGTCAGAAAACACACTTGATTGACTAGTCATTGTGATTTATTACAAATCACATTGAACCAGTATCCTCTAGAAGCTATTAAAGGTATTTGTTTCAAATAAAAAGCTACAAATGTAGACAATTTTAAAAATCTGCTGTAAAGTGAAGCATGTAGCATTTCCATAAGCGCTCTCCTGTATAAAATATTACTGAATCGACCCATATGAGAATGCCATGGGTTAAAAGAAGATAACTTGACATTCAGAATATAGTTGTGAACATTTAGATTGGGCGAGGCCATGGTTATATAAACAAACCAAAGGGGAAGTTCTTTTTCTTTTTTTATATGAAATTAAATGTCAAATGCAAGTTTTACATAACATCTCAATATGAAACATACGATAACAAAAATCATATTTATGGGAAACAAATATTAGCAGCCAATTATTCAACAATATGAATGTTTGGAAATGACTATAGCATAAAATAAGTGTGAAACATTTACAGTAATAAATAAACAATATAGGGTTTTGATTCCACATACATTATTCTTTTCCACACAGCAAAACACAAACAAATCAGTATCATGTGTTCTTATTTTGTTTTGCAGATTTATTGAATTTTTTGTCCTGCTACACATTATTGATTTGCTTTTATTTATTTAACATTTTTTTATATGAAATTAAATGTCAAATGCAAGTTTTACATAACATCTCAATATGAAACATACGATAACAAAAATCATATTTATGGGAAACAAATATTAGCAGCCAATTATTCAACAATATGAATGTTTGGAAATGACTATAGCATAAAATAAGTGTGAAACATTTACAGTAATAAATAAACAATATAGGGTTTTGATTCCACATACATTACTCTTTTCCACACAGCAAAACACAAACAAATCAGTATCATGTGTTCTTATTTTGTTTTGATATGCAAATGCGAAAAAACAAGAAAGCAGATTTATTGATTTTTTTGTCCTGCTACACATTATTGATTTGATTTTATTTATTTACCACTGCAGTACACTTCAGCGACCTGGGTGGGATTTTATCTATTATCTAATGCTCTGGTTCTGAAATAAATTGGGAAAACTTCCTGATGATTTTTTGCAGCTACCATTTTGTTTCTTTTTAGCTATATATATAATTAAAATAACCCAACAATTTAAATAAGTACTGGCATAAATTAGAAAATTCCCGTCTAAGAAGAAATTAGTGCTTTTTTTTTTGTGTAACATTATTTTAAAGCCCAAAACCATTTACATATATTTTTTCTATATCAAAATGAATAAATTGAATGTAAACGAGCAGAAATTTTATTATTTACAAAGCCATGTGAGCAATCCCATAACTAAACATGTCTGCCAATATGTCTGACTGAACCTGATGCCACAGTATGGGTAGTACAAAAAAGGTACACATGGCAGATATATGATAACCGGAAGCAGAGAAAGCTCTAAATTTAAATTAGCAATTACTCATTTCTGTACTGCAAGAAATGTTTGCTGGAGGAGCACTGTTGGAATTTATCAGTAGTATATTTTTAATTAAAGGAGTGATCTGTTAAAGAAAAAAAAAAACCCTGAATAAATCAGGTCAAGAAAGACTTTACAAACTACACCCTGATTATCAAACCAAAACCTGCAGTGTAGTTTGCGGAACATGGTCCAGAATCAGGCTCTGGTTTGAGCTACAAACAAAGGCAAAATGTAAGCTTGCTCAGTGATGAATCTCTCCCTCACTCACACACACTCAACTCTCACACACTACACACTCAAAGAAATTTACTTTAGTCATTTTGTTCTATTAGTGCATAAGCGGTAAGCAATGTACCTGATACTCCTGACTGAGTCCTTTTTTTTGAATGATTAATTATCTAATTTCACTTCATTTAGGACCAAGGGGATTAGACCACCTCCATGCCTAGCTTCTGAGCGGTGTCTTGTAACCGTCGCATCACAGACTCCCCCATGTTCGAATCCACCTCTGAGGAAGAAGCACCACTCGTGAGGTCCAGAAGCACATTCTCGTGATCTTCTTGTACTCTCCAGTCTCCTTCTCTATCTTCACTGGTGTTCTCTTCTGCATTCACAGGGAGCGCAGTTTTCTCGGACTCTTCCTCAGAATGTAAGCCTGGTGTCTGTGGAGCAGATTCGCTGCTGTCTCCTCCTCCCTGTCGCTCTCGCATCAGCTGCTCAGTCAACTCTACGCTCTCGTAGCGGATCAGCTGTAGCCTCATGAATCCGTCCTCATGCTCTTTATATCTAGAATACAGACAAATAGAGAGCGCAGACATAAACACAGAGATTTAAGTCTTGATATACTGAAAGTTATAAAAAAAATTTAAATAAAAAAAAGTAATGGAATAGCAGTATTTATACCTGAACCTGGGATGCCCTGAAGGCCATTTGAACTGGTGTTTCTTACGTAGGTGTGCGGTGAGATTATTCCCTCTGGTGAAACACTGCTCACATACGTGGCACTTATAGCGGGGAGTATAATCTCCCTAAACATCGCAACACAACAGATTTCCCAAGCGTGTTTACATGCACATAGACAAACCAGTCATTATTAGATATATCTACCAAATGATTAAACAAACCAAAAGAGGTTAAACATGTCTTTTACTGCTACATGTTATTAAGTTTATCAAGCATAGCTGTAAAACTGTAAAACTGATGACTAACAGATTAACAGTAAACAGCTTAATCCCTTCTGTCTCTACATCTAGATAGTTCCATAGTGTTGTTTTTAAAAGGCCTAGTGTCTACATTTATCTAAATATCTCAATTTCTATGTTCTAGTAGTTTTCTGTTCGGCTCACCTCGTGTACACGTTTGTAATGGTTTTTGATGGAGTGCAGGGAGCGGGTTGAATAGTCACAGTCAGCAAAGTCACAGTGATAGGCCGGTTCACTGCTATGCGTTTCCAGATGCTTTCGCAAATCTATCAGGTTCTTACAGCTGTAAAAAATACAAAAAAAAAACACACACACACAAGAAGCACACAAATGAGCATGATATGACCACAGTAATGTAGGTGTTTCAGACACACTCATTGCTAACAGAAGCAAATTATCAAGCACATGGCATGCACATGCTCTATATATTGGCAGTAGACACCGGGAGTAGAATTGGTCATACCAAAGAGCTCAGTGACTTCATAGGATACCACATGTCAGCTCATGGCATTTTTGCCCTACAAGGCCTGCCCCGATCAATTGTAAGTGCTATTATCAGTCACAAAGTGACAGGCCACACAGAAAAACAAAGTGAGGCTGCTGAGTGCTGAAGTTTGTAGCACATGAAAAAATAAAAATAAAATAAAATAAAATAAAAAACACTTTCCTGTGTTGCATCACTCTTCTTCTAGCACTGCTCGACTGGTCCCACTATCTCTCAGGGTAAGGTATACATTAAGACCTTCTTCTGTTCTGGCACTGAGGTGGTGGAATTAACTTTTCCTAGATGTCCGAACATCTTCATACAATGAGTCAAAACCTACCTCTTCCTAAAACACTAGAACTAGCATTTATTTTCCGCTGCTTGTTTTACATCTTTATGTTAAAACAAAAAAAAGTGTGCTATAATTTATCCTAACAGAGAGATTGTAGGACGATGGGAAACTAGTGAAGCAGTATCGATTTATTCACTGATAGAGACTTCAAAGCACTTTTGTACATGTCTCTGGATAAGGGTGTCTGCTGAATGCTTCAAATGTAAATGCTGTAGAGTTCTACCAAAAACTTTAGTGCGAACCTAATGCGCACATCTGGTTTAAAACCATATACTAGAATGTCGAATTAAAGAAAGGAATCCACATATCAGATATCAGTTTCTGATCTCACAAATGGTCTTTTGGCTAAATGGTCGAAAAATCTCAAATCCTTTATAAAATAGTTAAGGTTTATATAGGTATAATGTCTCCACAGACTTTTTGCCCTATAGCGCTATATGCGACAGTTAATTATACCTTGCCAGACATTCAGAACAAACTGCAGAGTCTATGATTTGACATGGTTAAGTATCAGCCTCTGAGATTTTCAATGCCATGCTCAGTTTTTTATATACAAGGAATGAAATGGAACCACAATGAATCCATCAACTATTATTAGATTTTTTTAACCCAACAGAGCCCTAACCCACCATGTTATTGAAAGCACGCTGTCCCATGTTTATAGACCAGACACAACAAATTTGTTACCTGTACTCGCAATAGTCACAGCTGTAGGGTTTCTCGTTGCTGTGGCGAAATTTTATATGGTTCCTCAGAGAAGATGGTGAGGGGCATGTCATGTCACACAGCGGACACTTATAATGGTTTACTGTCCAGAAAAAAAAGTTTTACGAGTTAGGTCTTGTAAATCTTAGGAAAAACTTATTTAATAAAGATTAAGATGATTCTAATAAAGATTAAAAGAAAATGAACATTTATTGAATTATTGGCACCCTTCCCAAAATGAGCAAAAAGATTCTTGCATTTATAAAATAAACACAATCACATTTAACTCAACAATTAAAGAAAATATTAAGTTTGTTCTAAAAAGAAAAACAAGTGTTTCAAAATATTTGCTAACGTTAGTTTCTTTGGCCAAACAGAAAAAATACAAATCCATAACAGTTTAAATATAAATATGAAGTATGAATATATGGTTAAAAAATGCTTTCACATTGCTAAATGCAGGGATGGCAATAATTTTTTTAAACGTTTTGTTGAGAGGGGAATATATATATATATATTTTTTTTTTTTTTGTGTGTGTGTGTGTTGTGTGTGTGTGTGTGTGTGTGTTTTATTACTTGATGTGCTTGATTTGTGTCAATGTAAAAGTGTGTGTGTGTGTGTGTGTGTGTGTGTTTTATTACTTGATGTGCTTGATTTGTGTCAATGTAAAATGAAGCTAATTAACCACAAACACAATTTCAACCCGTTACCATGGGTGCCAATAATTCCAGGATCAATAATGAACATTTTAAATTCATTTCAGTCTCTAATTTAAATCTCTAATTCTAGTAACAGTAGACAGAACATACCATGATTCCTCATGTGGTCTCTCAGCAGCCTTTCAGTTGCAAAACGCTTTGAGCAATGAGAGCACTGAAACCGTTGTCCTACACAGAGACCAGTGTACCAAGAATAAAGATGAGAGATACAGAGGGAAAAAAACATTTCCATATCAATTCCATGTTTCTACATACATTCAGCTTAAATACTTTGCCAGGACCCATAAAACCTGCCCAATGTTTTCTTGCTTAGTTGGGTACTTCTATCTGACTTTGTGATCCAGTTCATCCCAGAGCATCCCTTCTCCGAAACAATACCAAACTATTAATGTTTTGACTGTGGCTGTCAGAAAGTCTGCTAACATCTTCGGTTCTACATCTTAAATAAGTTCTATTGTTAGAGCCAAAATGTCAAATGTGGACTTATCTGTCCACAGAACTTTGTTTCACTCAATCACTTCCACTCAATGTGCTCTTGACTTTTTTTGGTCCATATAAATCCTGCATGTGGCTCAAAAATAATAAAAGTCTAGGTGTTTCTAAACTTTTCACAGAACAATGTTCCACTTCCTAATACTGTATATACAATCTGTAAAACGTACATGCTATCCTGACTGTGTATAAATCTTTGTTTCTACGTTTTAAGATTCTTCCATCACCAAACCAATTATTTGTCTGTGAGCACATTGGCAATGAATTCATTGTTAAACAAATATGCATAAATTAATCTCTGATACAATTAAATCCATGTAAATTGAATGCTGGGACCGTTTATGTTGCAACCTTACACATATTACATCCTGTTGCATCGCTTACCCTCTATAGAGGTCTGTCTTCGGATATGGTCGAAGAATTTGGTGTTGTTGGCAAACATTCCCCCGCAGGTAGGACACGCCACCAGCTTCTCTTGAGTGTGACTGCGCATGTGCTCCCGTAGTTTAAACCGGCCCTTAAATGAAGCTTCACAATCTAATAAAAACAAACAAACAAACAAACAACTGTCACAACAGCACAAATATACGTAATTTTAACTGATCGCCTACTATTGTTAAAACCTTTACATATCATTACTAAGTAATCAGAAAAGTAGTAATGTCTGTTACTACTTGCTTACGTGTTATAAAATGCATTATTTATGGGTTGTTGTTTTTTTTTATAATAACTTGCAAAAGTCCTGAAACAAAAAGGTGACAACTAAAATATCTACAGTACATAGCAAAAGTATTCAGCCCCTGAACAGTTCTCTTGCAATATTACACAATTTTGTGAAATTTCATTTTGGTTGATATTTCATAAAATCTTTAAAAAAATAAATAGGTGATGCTGAATTTATGTTGGGAATTTTTTTTTATTATAAAAAATAAAAAAAATTTAATAACTTGAAGTATTCAACCCCAAACGTAAATCCTTGGTTGAGCCACCTTTTCTGCAATAAGTGTGGGATACGTACACTAAATGAACACAAACATTTGTGGACACCTGCCCATAGAATTCATATGTTCAGTCACAAGAGTGTTAGTAAAGTCAGCTTTTGATGTAGACTGAAGAGGCCTGAGGTGCAGTCAGCATTTCAATTCATCTCAAAAGTTTTCATTAGGGTTTAGGTCAAAGTTCTATAGCAGGCTACTCAAGACCTTCCAATCCAACTCATGTAAACTATATCTTCATAGAACAGGCCAATACTGTTCCTGCTAGTTCAAATGAAGAAAAAATGAAGTGGTACTGCATCTAAAGGCATCCTTTACGATTGTGTGCTTCAAAGTAACAGTTTGGGGGCGAACCACATATAAAAAAAGTCAGGTGATGCAACATTCCAGACTTATTCTACTTGCCAGATTTGCTCCCGTTTGTACAGATGGTACATTTCAAGCTATTTCTTCTAACCTTATAAATGTTTTGTAGTGCTCTTGAAATGGTTGCCTGGTGCATCATTACTCCCCTCCCAGTCTCCCAACTCTATAGCTCATTCAAATTAATTGTTGGCTGCTCTGTGTTTTCTCTCACAAGTCTCCTCCTTGTTCTTGCTGAGTTTTGCGGCTCTTTCTTGGCTGTGTGTGTGATTCAGCTGCTACCCTTTGATTATTGATCCAACTGTGTAAACACTGGGATATTAGTTTGTACTCTTTCCCTTATCTATACAACTCTTTTCCTCTTACTTCTTCAGAATGCTCGTTGGTTTTAATAAATTTTCCAGATTCACAGTTTTACTAAAAACCCTTCAACAATGTTTTTTCTTTTAATTTAGAAATGTGGCCAACTTTTATACATTCACAGGTCTATGCAAATGGTAAGATAATAGTCTCCTTGATGGAGAAATGTCTTTTATCACTGTAAACTGAAAGCTTCCCCAGCACAGGGATTAAATACTGATTCCAGTTTGATATTTTAGGTTTTTTTTGTTTTTTATTACAAATATTTCCCAACATAATTTCAATGTCACTTTCTAATATATAAGTTTGAGTTTCAGGGATTTCCAGAGGTTTTCACACTCAACCATTTCTAGACAGTTATTCTATTTTGAATAGATAGGAAAACAAAAATTGTTCACTGATTGGCAATCCTGCGGGCAGAAATACCTCTTTGATGATGTGACAGAAATTAACTCAAACATGGTAACTCAAATAACTACTTTATATAAACATGGTGAACAGAAAAAAATAAAATCACAAAAAACTTTTTTTAAACATTATGCCAGACAACAGTAAAAGACCAAACCAGGTTTAACTCCTGTCAGCCAGAACAGGTTCCAAGAACAGGAATCCCACATTTGCAGTGGGAACAGACTCCAAAAAAACAAAACAAAAAAAAGGAGCAGTTGAGAAGATTTTGAATTGTCTGGTGTTCATCCCTCTTCAAATCTCTAGGTATAGTGCGTCTGTCCCTGCGTAACCTCGGATTTCTGCTCTGGTGTGACAGCAGTGAAACCTTCGTGTGTAATTTTTTACTTTTATTTTTTTTACTTTGAACCATGTTTATATGACTCTCAGCTTTTATGACATGTAAATAATTTAACAGTTTACCTTTCCAGCCACAAAACAGTACGTTCTCTTTATTGGCTTCTAGGCAATGTGCATGCATCTCAACGTGCCTGTAGAACCACTCCGGGTTATCCATGGTCATCTTTGAAAATCAAAAAGACAGCATGCAATTAACCCATTGAATAATGTTATGTACTGGCATTAAAGCAATTATTTCACCTTTAATCCCTGTTCTTTGCACATGTGACGTATATTTGACTATCACATGCAACAGTTTGCAATTTTACTAGAAAAAATAATTAATACCAAAAGTCGAAAGGCAGCCCTATAGTAATCAATAAATGTTTACCTAAAGTATGTGTTGTCGACCAACTTTATAAATGAAGTTGTTAAAATTTTTACATTTTCATATGCAAAAGCTAAAGGATATATAACTGCTTTGGAATTAATAACATTTGAAAGGTGAATATATTTAATAATAAATAATATTAATTTCGAGAACACCTCATTCTTTCATAAAAATTAATATCCTTTCTCGTTTGCTTTGAAAGTGTGTAGTTGAAAATGTGTTTCAATTCTTGCCTGTGCTAATCACATGTGCGACAAATAATACGTTATTTTTTCAAAAATAGATCTCGCTGACCTCACAATGCTCCCACAGGCAGAGGAAACTCTCCTGGACTTCAGGCACAATGTTGCGGTTCTGAAGACCCACTGAACAGTCACCGGTTTTGGGGTGAGCCTTAAGCATAGCTAAACCCCACTGCTTTAGCTTAGTGTGGTAGCAGTGAAAGAGCATGTGTCTTAATAACTCTCCATCAAACTCCACCGAGCAGAAGCCGCAGTCCTGCCACAGGCAGCTGTGCACCTCTTCTGGAAAAGAAAAAAAGAAAAAAAAAAATCACTTTGTCTCATGTGAGCTGAACACAAGTAAGCCTTGAGATTGTCACTGAAACCTAAACGGCACTGTATGATATATTTTGGATGCTGAAAGATAGTAAAAAAATGAAAGAAAGAATAAAACGGGTGGAAGAGAAACTCCTGTGACAATGCAGTGTGTAACATGATGGAATGAGTGAGCAAGGATGCTGCTGTGATAATGCGCTGTGCTCTAAATCTAAAAGCAAACAACATAAATATTTGAAAAATTTACTAGCACTGTGCTGCTGCCTTAACAGGTCTCGCTAGTAGTTTAAGGTCATGGTTGTCAGACTGCCAACCTACATTAAACAGCAAGTAAAATAATGTGTTTGTATTTCAGTAACGCAAACTGGATTTTATTGGATTCTTGCAAATTTTGAAAGCCATCAAGGATCACCTGTATCCCTGACTGCTTCTCTAACATGACTTGTGGGCACAATCAGTACGTTCTAGTGAACGCAGCCTGTTGTGCATTAAAAATGGGAATTTGCTCTGGGGCTCAGCAAGATTTATAATATGAAAGAAAAAAGAAAAACCAAAAACAAGACAAGAATAAATTAACATTTTCAAAAGGTAGGAAATTAAGACTTAATATGACTTCAAGTAAATGCAGTTTAAAAGTACACACGGTTCTTAATATACCGTACCCACGCTTTGAACGCCGCGGCTTAAACAATGAAGCTGCTAATTTATGGATTTTTCCTGGGTTTTTCCCGGTTTCACAAACTTCAAGACAAAAAACTGAGCCCCATAACATTAGACCAATGAAATTGCCGAACGGATTCAGGTGAACCAATGAAATTCTTTATATCAAATCAAATGCGCTCCCACTTTGACATAAATATGGATGAAGTTCCTCTGATGTTTGACCTGCCGCTCACTCGGACTGTCTACAGGAAATGCGAATCATTCGTCACGCTGAAAACAACCGGACATGAAAAAATGCACTACACCTGTGTTCTGAGCTGCACAGCATCGGGAGAAAAGCTTCACCAATGGTGATTTTTAAACGCACGACGATGCCAAAAGATAAACTCTCGAGAGAAATAGTTGTGAAAGGAAGGAGGAAGACAGTGAACAATGACTTTCTTGGTAGGCTACTGTTTAGATACAAGCCGTGTAACAGACACTGTCTTTCATTAAAGCCTGTGTAAAGTTCATTAGTTTCAGTGTAGACACCTGAGGCTTATAGACAGGTGCGGCTTATTTAAGTTCAAAATAAAAATCTTTGTAAAATTCAGCCAGTGCGGCTTATATTTGGGTGCGCTTAATAGTCTGGAAATTACGGTAATATACATAGTTCTTATCAGAAGTTTGGAAACACAGTCCTTTATTGTTTTGAGACACATGATTTATTCTTTTCATCATATGCAACATACTGCAGTAGGCAACAGGCAAAAACCTACACGAATTGGGCAGTGAAAGACTGAAAGAAAGTTCTGTGGACAGATGAGTTCAAATTTTACATTTTTGGCTTTAACAGAAGACCTAAAAAAAGCTAAGGAAAGAAGAGAAGTTACCAGACTGTCTCAATGTGGAAGCTGTTTTGAGTTGTTAAGTTGTTTTGAGTTGTTTTAGAGCAGGAAAGGTTGAACACATTCCAGGTAAAAAAAAATTACTGAACCATCTTTGCTAAAACTCCATACCTCAATGCCATGCAATTCCATCTGGACTGTGGTTAATTGATATTGACACAGCAGGATATTTGAGTTGAATGTTTGGAGAAACAAACTGTCCAGATACAAAGAGTGTGTAAAGATGTTATTCATGCTCAGGGAAGATTTCTGAATGAAAATTAAATTGAACACCTATACATATTTGTTTGGTCAATCTTCATACTGTTAAATTACCTAGTTACATATAAACAAAAGCACAACGCACGTGTCTCTGAAAACCCACAAAAGACTAGGTGTTTAAGAACTTTTGACTGCCACTGTATGTAGCACATACCTGGTATATCTGGGTCTTCGCTCTCAGCAGCGAGGTCTTGGTAATGCACTTCCACGTGCTGACAGAACTCCTCCATCCCACCAAAGGTCTCCTGGCAAGAGCTCCATTCACAAGTAAGCTCGAGCACAAACTCCTCTCTGCGAGGGGCACGCTTGCCTGGTGGAGCCATCACTCAGTGACAAGTCAGACGTTAACTCTTCCAAGTCTCTGAAGCACACAAAGTATTCAATGTGAATTAAGTATGCAATCAAGATCTCAAAATGCTATTGACAACTCGGCAAGCTTTCCTGAAATATCACAGCTACCACATCATTACATGCTATTGATTTGGCCTACTTGATCAAACTGGCCAAACATAGTGTGTATGTACATGTGATATAAAAATAGCAAACATGTTTTGTCCTTCTTTTTACAGCTGCTCCTGTCAGGGTACATCTGCATCTTTCAAATCAACTACCTGCATGTCTTCCTCACCACATCTACAAAACTCCTCCTTTTCTTTTTTCACTTCTCTAACACACTCTCTATTACTTTGCACTGTTAACCCCAGGTACCTAAACTCCTCAACCTTCTCCACCTCATCTCCCTGCAACCGCATCACTCCACTGCCCTCCCTCTCATTCACACACATGTACTCTGTCTTACTCCTGTTTTAACCAAAATAATGCAAAGTGAGAAAATGCCTGTTAGAGGCCGGCCGAATAATCTGGCAGATTATTTTTAATCAACCCATTGTGCTGCAAATTATGCAGATTATTAGGCAGGTGCATCTGACTCACCAAAACTGTGAGTGTACATTTTGCGTTTGCGCGAGAGACCATAACTCTCTCTTACCAGCAATAGTCTGCATTTAGCATACAAACAGTGAAACCGGAAAAGCTAGAACTGTAAATATATAAAACAATGTAAATTTTCTGTATCACGTCTTATTAATTAAAAAAATTATTTTGACATGAAGGGGGGGGAATTCATCAAACATCTGTATCATATTTCGGCCCTCGGCTGCCCTGATTTCTAAATATCAGCATCAGCCTGAGAAAAATATCGGTCGACAGTCCAGGATTGCATTATGTGAAGCAGGACCAAATGTTAGGAAGGTTTCCTATCTAGCTTGAAGAACCAATTGTAAGGGATTTCATTATCTGGTGTACGCTGATCAAAAGATTGTACTGGCCCCAGCATGTCAGTAAAAACAGAGTACAGCATTCAGAACACTTAAACTTTACTCGGTTTAGAATTGATTGTGTGTAATTTTTGCTGTCAGTTGCTACCTGCTGTTCAGTAGGTTGCGTGATGCCGAATGTCGACTGCTGGTCAGTGTTCTGGCATGAAGAACGGTGCACTGTGATGTCAGAGGTAACTTATCATGAGTGTTAAACTGTACATCTGCCTCTAGTGGTGAATCGTGGAAATACAACTGAATGGGAATCCTTTCCTACACTGCCACCCCCAAACATGCATGGCATATTGGTTTGATCTTGAGGTCATCCTCATCAGCTAGCTCTGGTAGATTAATGAGATGGGTAACAGGTGTCATTCAAGTTTCTGGCTGCAATTCTGAGGAGGTGCCTCTGCATGGTATAAATCTCCCAAAAACCAAGAGGAAGGAATCAGTGTCTATAGCTCAATGTGAAAAGCTCAATGTGTACACATCGAGTCATGAGACACTTAAAGATCATTAAATATTATTCAATAGCGATCTCTACTGCCAGGTTTTGAGGCAGGGATGTCAAACTCAATTGCACAGGGGGCCAAAACGCAAAGCACCCATAAAAATATCTCCTGTCGAACACAAGACGTCGCACACCTTCATCATGCAGCTCTTCAGAAACTTTCCCCCGGTAAATAACCAGCTGATTTGACTCTGAACTCCACACCAGCTTCACTTTGTGATTTTGCCCTGGTTAAAAACGTCGGCTGAAATGTCAGATTCTTCTTTAACTCTTCTACTTTCTGTATCTTCTGCTCTGCTTTCAGGTTTTTTCAGCTATAAGACACACGGGTTTACCGGCAGTGTCAGTAAACATCTACTCAGAATCCCATCGGTTTTGAAAGGCTCGGTTTTCAAAATCAACTTTTCACCATTGTGGGGGGCTTCACAATAACTTTACAATAGGGTTGTATACATCAATAGAATTTTGACTTAATTGATGCGGGAGTGTTCCCAGGTCGCCTAGCATTCGACAAGGCAGCTGAAGAGCTGCATTATGGGATCTGTAGTTTGTGTGTTATCAGCGCTTCATATCGCAGGGCCAATAAATAACAATAATAATAGATCTGTATAAAATGATCTTGTGGGCCAGATATAATTATACATCGGGCCAGATGTGGCCCGCGGGCCTCGAGTTTAACACATATGTTTAAGGCATCTAAGGGAGGGCATTCGGCGAAAGCGACCAGATCTGTGGCGCGCTAGTCTCTACATATACTGATATGAACTCATATGAATGTATGGATGCATGGATGTGCTCAATCTCAATCAATTTAAATATCATTAAAAAGTTAATTTATTTTAGTAATTTTTTACAAGAAGTGAAACTCGTATATTATATAGATTCATCACACACAGACTGATATATTTCAAGTGTTTATTTCTTAAAATTTTGATGATTTTGGCTCACAATTAACAAAAACTTACCAATTCACTCTCAAAAAAATACATCATTTGTTGTGAATTGTTGGCCTTCCAAAAATGATGTTCATTTACAGTACATGTACTCGATACTTGCCAATTTGCTTTATTACTGACTGAATTTGGCATGGCATGGAGGTGATCAGTCTGTGGCACTGCTGAGGTGGTGTGGAAGCCCAGGTTTCTTTGACAGTGGCCTTCAGCTCATCTGCATTTCTTGGTCTCTTGTTTCTCATTCAGGTCTGGTGGGTTTGCCAGCCAGTTAAGCACACCAACACTATGGTCATTTTGGCAGTGTGCGCAGGTGCCAAATCCTGCTGGAAAATTAAATCAGCATCTCCATAAGGCTGGTCAGCAAAAGAAAACATGAACTGCCCTGGTAAAACATCCTGGTAGACGGCTGTGCTGACCTTGGACTTGATAAAACACAGTGGACCAACACCAGCAGATGACATGACTCCCCAAACCACCACTGACTGTGCAAACTTAACACTGGACATTGACCGATTTGGATTCTGTGCCTCTCCTCTCCCCTTCCTGACCATGGGACCTTAAATTCCAAATGAAATGCTACATTTTCTTTCCTTTCATCATTCTTTTTGTCCTTTGCCCAGGTAAGACACCTCTGACGTTGTCTCTGGTTTAGCAGTGGCTTGACACAAGGAATGCATGAGTTGTAGTCCATGTACACGTCTGTGCGTGGTGGCTCTTGAAGCACCGACTCCAGCTGCAGTCCACTCTTTGTAAATCTCCCCAAATTCTTGAATGGGCTGCGTTTCATCTTTTTCTACCACATTTTTTCCTCCCATTCAACTTTCCATTTAAGTGCTTGGATACAGTATTCTGTGAACAGCAGCTTCTTTAGCGATGACCTTTTGTGTCTTAACCTCCATGTGCAGGGTGTCAATGATAATCTTCTGGACAAGTCTCAAGTCAGCAGTCTTCCCCCATGATTGTGTAGCCTGAACCAGACTGAGGCACCATTTAAAGACTCAGGAAAACTTTGCAGGTGTTTGGATTTAATGAGCTGATTAGAGTGTGACACCACGAGTCTCTAATATTGAATGTTTTCATTAGCTGTAAGCCAAAATCATCAAAATAAAAAACAAATAAACACGTGAAATACATCTGTGTGTAATAAATCTATATAATATACAAGTTTCACTTTTTGTATAGAATTACTCAAATAAATTAACCTGTAGATAGATAGATTAGTCTATTAATAGATTTAGCTATTATTCGCAAAGGGAAATGTAAATGTTACAGCATGCAAATCAGAGAAATGAAAATGTAAAAGAATATTACAATGAGAAAGAGGTACAATTATTATATATACAGTTAGTCGTCGACTTACAACCTATGCAACTTACGACCATTACGACCACAATCGCTAGCCGCGGCGTACGTTCTTTTTTTACCAGCTTCCGGCATCATTTCACAGGCTAGTACATGTAACCTACTCGTGTTAGTAAGTCGACTGCCTGTACATAAATATTATTAAAAAAAACTATTCTTACCCAATGTTTACACAAGTTTAGTCTGGTGGGAATCTGAAAACTGCTCATTTGCAGAACAATATGTTGTTTCTAAGTACATGAAGATTGTATAGATGTGACATGCAGCGACTTATGCTAAGAGGAATAATGATCTGCTTTGGAAGTATGCAATATTTGCCGTTGATATTAAACAAAACAACCGTCACAGACCATGATGGCGAGAACATTTATTTTAAGTTTTGGCCCTTCGCGCGACAAAGTTTAGACACCCCTGTGCTGCATCGTTTATCTATAATGTAAGTCAATGTATAATACAGGGAAAGTGAAACACACATACAGAGAAAATTTACTAAACAAAATAATTTATCAATCAAAACGCTTGAAACGTTAGCTGTATATGTAACTCAATAGTCTATGAATACTAAAAGTTTGCGCTTTTTTCAATAAAATTATACAACAGTGTTTGTTTGTTTGTTTTTTGTTTAGCCGGCTAGCAGGCTCGTTAGCACAAACATGATCAAGTAGCTCTACCGGTATTCAAGGGATTTTTGATTTTTCGCTATGAATATAAATAAAATAAGACACTTTCCTCTGTGGCATCTTTTTTTTTCACTCGAACACTGTCAAGCTGAACAGAAACAGCTCACCTGATTTTACTGCCTTCAACATTTCCGATTTTCCATTTTCCATCTCACAACAAACAAACGAATCCCCCACGTCCCCGCCCCCTTAACATCCAAGCCAATCAGATTTACCTGCTCCAGTCCACTTAACATATTGTTCCCCTACAAAAACGTGTCGTGTTAAAGCGTTCCGCTTCTGAAAAGTTCCTCTTCGTTTGAACCAAATTAAAAGGAGAAGTTTTTTTTTTGTCACATGCACTTTACAACAAAGTGAAATTCTTTCTTCACATGTCTTCACGTGGATATAAAACATTTAACAAAAAAAATATTTTTTATGTAGAAAACAAACAAAACTGTTGAAATGAGGTATCAGTTACCTACTCAAGAGTGTGCACGTGTTTTGACATGACACCTTTCAAGTGTGTATTTACTTTTTTTAACCATTGTATACATAAGCACATTAAATTAAATGGAGTATTATATAAACGTAACTTATATACATATTGTATAACTCATATGCCTACATAAATGCACAACCAAAACCACATTTACCTTTTTGCTGCTCTGAATTTTATTTACCACATAGGAGCAAGAATAACAAAAACAAACTCTCTCGCTCTCATATATATATATATTTTTTGGAAGTAGTTTTTAGTTTTAGCTATTTTAGGGGGATATCTGTGTGTGCAGGTGACTATTACTGTGCATAATTATTAGGCAACTTAACAAAAAACAAATTTATACCCATTTCAATTATTTATTTTTACCAGTGAAACCAATATAACATCTCAACATTCACAAATATACATTTCTGACATTCAAAAACCAAACAAAAACAAATCAGTGACCAATATAGCCACCTTTCTTTGCAAGGACACTCAAAAGCCTGCCATCCATGGATTCTGTCGGTGTTTTGATCTGTTCACCATCAACATTGCGTGCAGCAGCAACCACAGCCTCCCAGACACTGTTCAGAGAGGTGTACTGTTTTCCCTCCTTGTAAATCGCACATTTGATGATGGACCACAGGTTCTCAATGGGGTTCAGATCAGGTGAACAAGGAGGCCATATCATTAGATTTTCTTCTTTTATACCCTTTCTTGCCAGCCACGCTGTGGAGTACTTGGATGTGTGTGATGGAGCATTGTCCTGCATGAAAATCATGTTTTTCTTGAAGGATGCAGACTTCTTCCTGTACCACTGCTTGAAGAAGGTGTCTTCCAGAAACTGGCAGTAGGACTGGGAGTTTAGCTTGACTCCATCCTCAACCCGAAAAGGCCCCACAAGCTCATCTTTGATGATACCAGCCCAAACCAGTACTCCACCTCCACCTTGCTGGCGTCTGAGTCGGACTGGAGCTCTCTGCCCTTTACCAATCCAGCCACGGGCCCATCCATCTGGCCCATCAAGACTCACTCTCATTTCATCAGTCCATAAAACCTTAGAAAAATCAGTCTTGAGATATTTCTTGGCCCAGTCTTGATGTTTCAGCTTGTGTGTCTTGTTCAGTGGTGGTCGACTTTCTGCCTTTCTTACCTTGGCCATGTCTCTGAGTATTGCACACCTTGTGCTTTTGGGCACTCCAGTGATGTTGCAGCTCTGAAATATGGCCAAACTGGTGGCAAGTGGCATCTTGGCAGCTGCACGCTTGACTTTTCTCAGTTCACGGGCAGTTATTTTGCGCCTTGGTTTTTCCACACGCTTCTTGCGACCCTGTTGACTATTTTGAATGAAACGCTTGATTGTTTGATGATCACGCTTCAGAAGCTTGGCTATTTTAAGACTGCTGCATTCCTCTGCAATATATCTCACTATTTTTGACTTTTCTGAGCCTGTCAAGTTCTTCTTTTGACCCATTTTGCCAAAGGAAAGGAAGTTGCCTAATAATTATGCACACCTGATATAGGGTGTTGATGTCATTAGACCACACCCCTTCTCATTACAGAGATGCACATCACCTAATATGCTTAATTGGTAGTAGGCTTTCCAGCCTATACAGCTTGGAGTAAGACAACATGCATAACGAGGATGATGTGGTCAAAATACTCATTTGCCTAATAATTCTGCACTCCCTGTATATATATACTGTATGTATATATAAAATAATTATAAATGAAAATATTTGTTTTGTGCGTATGCCACTTTCCATTCAAAGGTTGTGATTTATACAAAAAAAAAACCTTGATGGTAGAAAGTGTGCACCTGTAAGTAAACTTTGAGCCCTGTGTACACACAACGTGAAAACACAGAAGTATTCGAATTCCTGGAGTTATTCTAGCAATCATTTCAGCCCTACTCACCACTCCCTATCATTACTCTTATTAACAATGTTTCTACTGAATACATTCATGCAGTGTCCTTTCCCTGACACCCAGGCTTTTTTCTACACAAAAGCATTCAGACAGTATTTTTACACTGTATATAACATCAAGGAACCAAGACCTTAAATCTAAATAAATCTTTCCAAGGCATTAAATCTAAAGTGAATCACTGAACCTGCAGGATTGAAATATTGTAAACACAATAGTAAAAGGATAGTATTTTTTTTAACAATTCACTGTGTTTGCTGTAAACAAACACTGACTTTAATCAGCCATAACTGTTGATGTTCTGAAAGCAAGACAATGAAACCATTTTCCTGGTTGAAAGCTGGACATCATACATGCCATACAAAATCATGAGGAATGAATAAACAGCAGAATCCCATTTAGCCTTCAAATAATTTGGCAACAAAAATACATTTTGAAACGAATTGATATCACAGGCATGCTGATATCCAGTACAACAGTATGAATGCAAGAGATCTTGATTTTTTTTATACAACAGTTCAATAAACAAGAAATTGGTGAAATATTTTGTTACATTTTGCTGTTAGTGAGAAATATTTACTAGGGAATCCACAGCAGGATAAAGTTGTGTGTACTGCAATTTATTCTGTATTAGTGTAGTAATAAGTTCAATGTAGGGAACTGTGATAATTGTGTATAGCAAAATGAAATGCACCAAAATCTCAGAACAGTTGAAATGCTGTTTGTCCGATCAAATTCAGTAAACTGGAACTAACTGTCGTATAAAAAGGGGGACTTAAACTATGGATGCCCACCCAACCCAGGTACTGCAGTTCATAAAATATTAGAACGAGCAGCTTAACATTCACGCATGACCCACCTTGCAGCTGGACCTACTGTCAGGTTTGCTGTTATAATATAAATTACCAAACCGATTTGTGAACATGATATGGATTATTAATAAGATTCAACATGTGAAATGGGCAAAAAATAACATTGAATGCAGTCAGTAATTACAGTTACATTGTGTACAATTACAACATTAAGCAGACAAGCTTTATCAATGATTAAATCAACGCTGGTTGCAAACTTAAAATATCACCAGCCTAAAACTAGGAGGCATAAAATAGCACACCTTATTTTAATACATAAAGACAATAAAAAAGGGAAAATAAATTCAAGTCTTGCGTATTACAGATGCATGCCATGTTTTAATGAATGTGAACTAACATGTAGAGATAGGCATGTAGCTATAGCAGAAAATACATATGAAGTGAAATTGTATGTGTATTTCACAAAATGGCACCATGTGAAAAACAGAATAGCATTTAAAAATTCTAAAACACATTCTGTCTAGAAATAATTTGCACAAATGAAATGCGCAGACAAGGTTTTTGTTTTAAAAATCTTTAATTGTAAATCAAACCCCCTGTTCGGCGATTATATAAATCATCTCTGACATATATCACCCTGTATCAAACCTATGCAAGTCCATCGAAGGTTCAGTGTTATTTCAGACAAAGAAAAATAAAGATATGCATATCATTATGCATACAATAGCTCAGTTTCACATTCCACACCAGAAACAGGAAACAATATCTTTACTTAGCCACCAAACCCTACCTAGCTTTCTGCTCCTCTGCATTTCATTTACTACACAGGAGCACACAGAAAAAGAAACAAAACACCACCATAATATAATGACTCTGTCTCAGGAAGTACCTGGTATTTCAGGTGAACTGAATGAATTGGTATATTGTTGTAAAGTAAAATAAAAAATAAAAAAAATAATCGCAGAGATATAAATGTAAAAAATTGAGTACTTATGTTTCAGTGCCTTCCACTCATCACTCTTTTTCTTTACTCTAATTAATAATGTTTCTACTGAGTACATTCTTACAGTGTCCTTTCCCTGAAAACCAGGTTTTTTGTTCACTAAAGCATTCAGAAAGAATTTATTCCACTCTATATAATATACAAAATCAAAGACCTTAAATATCAAATAAATCTGTCTGAAACCATCAATCTGAAATGGATCAGTGAACCTGCAGTGAACACAGTAGTTGAATGGTATAGTTTGGTATTGTAAACTAGGCCCGTTGTAAGTGGTAAATAAAACATTTAAACTGTCATGTTTAAAAAAAAATCCTCTATGCTCCTATGTATTCTCTCGATTCGCTACTAGACATCGTAGAAGAGCCGAACCAAATGATACCGAATTCCAAAAGCAATCACGCTCCCAAAAACCTGTAAAAACAGAATAATATGGTTACCTCGTAAGACACAACAATTAACCTGTATCAAAACAAAGTACCACAAACAATGGAGAGTGAAATTGGAGAGTTGCAGCTGTTACTGCTTGCATCCTCACCTGTATTAAAAGCATTAGGGCTGTGAGGTTTCTCTCATGTGTGGGCCCAACAATCTTCAGCACTAGGTTTATCAGAGTCATGTTATTACACTCGATGAACTCATCATCTCCCTCCTGACCCCTGCGCACATCCAAGAGCCATAATGCTTCTGCCACCTGCAGGACAAGAAAAGAACCGCATCTTTATTTTGAACTCGCTTTTATTCATGAGTAAACAAATTAAGGAAGGCCAAGGAGGAGGTTTATGGATGTGGTGAGAGAGGACATGCAGGTAGTTGGTTTGAAACAGGCAGATGTAGGGGCACATATTTTGTGTGGGATTCATTTACAGATAATTGTGTACAGTACTATACCTTCATTATGAGCTGTCCTAATTTGCCAAGATCCTTCTGCTTAAACTTCGAGTAGCTCATCCCCAGTTTTCCACTCTCTGGCTGCAATCTGCACCAAATTCACCACATGCACTCACATTACTGATCAGTTCAAATGATAATAATTAAAAAAAAAAAAGTTTAGATTAAATTAAATGTAAGAAAGTAAGACTGTCCTGCCTGCTGCAATTAAATTGATAGACTAACAAAAAGTGTATAAAAGGAATGAATTTCATCCAAAATCTGTCCTATCAACACATGCCACAAAGTCATCTAGTTCTTATTAATGATACTCAGACTTACACACATGTAAATCTTTAAACGTCTACATAATATGGATAAGATTTTGTGGACACCTGACCACACGATTCATATGAGCGTTTTGAACATCACATTCCACATTTAGTACCAATTTGTCATCATAATAACATGAATTCTTCTGGGAAGATATAGATAACAGGATGTGCTTTTAGAGGTTTGTGCTCACTCATCCATTGAGGTGTTAGTAAGGTCAGGTACTGTTGTACGGTGGTACAGTCAGTGATCCAAATCATCCTAAAAGTGTTCAAGAGGGCTGAGGTCAGAGCTCTATAGCAGGCCGTTAAAGATCTTCCACTTCAATACATGTAAACCATATCTTTGTGCACAGGGGCACTGCCATGCTGGAACAGGTTTAGATCTTCTAGTTTAAGTGCTAGAAAAAGTTAATGGAAGCATATCCAAAGGTTTTTCATATAGTGTATATACAGTACCAATACCATTATTCAGATGAATGTGTAAAAGAATGTGATGGATGGAGCAATCTTGGATGCTATTCTTCCTCAGCACTAACTCTTATACACACACACACACACACATATATATTTATATAAATATATAAATATAAATATATATATATAAATAAACATACATACATATTTTACATAATTTACACAATTCATTCAGAACTAAGAAAATTAGCTCGCCAATTAAATTACAGCCCAAAAGTAAATAGTTTCAGCATGTATTTATGAAACAAAATCTTTGAATCATCCAATCCAAAACTAAAGACAAGAACCTTATCTTTATTAAAAGAATACATTTGAGGTAAATGGAAATTTACATTTATTTCCGAAATTTTTTGTCTATTCCTGAAAATTAAAGTTTGTAGTAGCAACGGATAAAAAGCACTGCAGTACCTGGGCAGGCGATGTCTAGGACACGGAACTACGTGGAAGAGCTGCGGCAAAGAGTATATAAAGTTTACGACTTGAGGGATGAAGAAAAGCAGCATGGTTTTGCTGAAATGACCGAGGATCCCAACCACAGCGAATGTCATCCCGGCAAAATAACAGAACGTGTCTCCTACAAACACGGACGACGGATACCTAGTGGGAAACAAAAGCCCAACAAGGTCAAATGTAAGGGTGAACAATAAACTTCCTGTAACAGTTCGGTACCAAAATAAAACTCTTGCTCATACTCATACACTCTATTATAATAAATGAGAAACGAGAAACTAACCAGTTGTGATAGAAAAGTGCCAGTGTGGTGAAAAAGAATGGGATCATGAAGTAAAGAGAGAAAACATGGTCTTCTCTGTAGTCTCCTGTGATACAAAATGAATGTTAGTTTATTTGTGTAAAACACCCTATATGGACAAAGGTATTTGGACACCTGACTTTTCCAGCCATGTAGTGTTTCCCCAAAACTGTCATCACAAAGTTGAAAGCACAAAGTTTATATTTAGACTGTATATTTAGCTTGCATTACAATGCACCAGTGCACAAAGCACATTGAAGATATCATCTACATAGAATCTATAATCTATGCTTCACCCTATTTGTCTACCCTACATTATTACCCGATCACCCTTGTGGCTGAATATGCACAAATCTCCACAAACACACTCCAAAATCTAGTGGAACATCTTCCCAGAAGAGTGGAGGTTATTATAAAAGCAACTAAATGGGGACTTAATGTGGAATGGGATTTAAAAAAAAAAATCTTAAGCTCTGGTGTCCACTAACTTTTGTCCATATAGTCTAGGGTTAAATACATATAAGCCACAAATGACAAGCAGAACTCATCCTGCTTTACGATGGAACAATATGCAGATTAAAACTAGTTGTTTTCAGAAGTAGAGATTGCACATGTAGAGATGGGTTACAATGTGAGCGCTCTTATACTCTTACTCTAGCTCAGGACAATCTTCAAAAAAGAAACACTATCATCTGTTACTTTAAATACGATCATGGATGAGACTGAGTGTACGTCTATTCCTTTTTAAGGATGTTTGATTTACTCTTACATTGATTATTATCCCATAAAGTCTTCACTCAAGTTACAAACCAAAATAGAATTACATGTACATTTTCAATGTATTTGTTATTTATGTGCTAATTTATGTAGTTAACCAATCAGCCAATCATGTAACAGCAACACAATAGGACTCACCATTGAGCTCCACTACATTGAAGATGATGATGGAGCCAGAGATTAAAAGGGCCTGCCCAGACTCGATGCCATTGATCCCAGCCAGGATGTTGATGGCATTTGTGCAGAACACAGCCAGCATTCCCATATAAACATAATACAGGATACCTAGAAGGAGAAGGCAAATCCTTACAATTTCCACTAAGAAATATACAGGTTAAAAAAAAAGCATGCAACAAATCTTGCTGCACTTTTTATTCTACAGTATAAACAAACGAGACTCATCGCAGCAGTTCTGGTTGTTGCCGAGTTTATAGAAGATATAGAAGTGTCAGCTAACCCAGGTCGAGATGCATCCCCAGCAGGACTCGGAACGGTTTGGGAACCACGATGACGGTGTTGCCGAAGTTGGTGAAGTAAACCATTAGGAGAGGCAGCGAGGCCATAGTGGGCAACAGAAGCTTATGTCTCCATCGCAGGTTGAGCACGTCATCAGCAAAGCCCAGAAAAATCATGCAGCAGATGGCTAACAGTGCACCTATCAGCTCGACAAACTATTAAGAAAAAATAATAATACAAACTGTAGTTAGTACCAGTGATGCTTTTGATACCATCAGGGGGGGAATGAAATGGATAGACAATATAGATTGCTCTTAAAATACCAGCAGCTTGGAAACTAGTTCTGGCTGCAGGGCAAATCACAGGTTCATATTAATACTCAGGCTTCAAATGCTATAATTTCTATTGGAACTCTTTCAGGAGAGTTGTATAGTGGATGCTCTACAAACAACATGGGTATGAAAGCATGATAACGTTTTCTGCAAAGAGTTGTTGATTTAGATTATAACAGTTAGAGTCTCAAAGGTCCACATTGAAATATGAGCAGAGTGAAAGGCTTTTTTTTTTTGCAATTTCTCTGTAACCTAAAAAAGCTACTCAGTCTTCAAAACACTTGTTAACTTTATCGTATTTACTTCAGGGGAGGGAAAAAAAGAAAGGCTGGTGATTTATTATTGCAGCTATAACAATCTTTATAACAGGAACTTGCATCATTATTTAATACATTAAATATAATTAGTACTGGCTAGCTGAATGAGCACAAAGAAAGTTTTAGAGATGCTGTTATTGCAAAGTGATCGACAGTAATACCGGTAATAGCAATTCTGCATTGAGACGACTCACATAATTTGGTAAATGTCCTTATCCAGAGAGATTTACATTTATCTTATTCATACAACTGAGCAACAGCAGGGTTATGAGCCTTGTTCAGAGGCCCCGGAGTGGCAGCTTGGTGTGGTTGGGATTTGAACTTGCGACCTTCAATACAGAAATGCGATCAAATAAGGAAATGTAAAAGTTTGTAATTGCTCTCAGATTGAGAGTCCTCTAATTCATCGAGTTTCTTTGGCTAAAGGCTTTATTATCTGTTATGATATTATAAACTTTCTTTCGAGCTTGGGACCGGCACTAAGGCTTGTGCAACCCTAACGGCGGGGGTTGGTTCCCTGACCGGGGATCGAACCCGGGCCGCAGCGTTGAGAGCGCCGCATCCTAACCACTGGACCACCAGGGAACCAGAGTGACATGATATTAAATGTGTGTTAATAACGTGTTAACATCAATGATGTAAAATAATTAAAAAAATCTAATAAAAAAAATGTCTCAGATTTTCGTGACCAGCTCTGTTTACGAGAAAGTATTTTATTTATTAACGTTTACACACTGTCGCCTTCAAAATATTCTCCCAGTGTTCGTGACACATCTGGATTATGTTGTGTAATTCTTCTTTTCAAATCATGTCCTTCTGTGATCAGCTGGACAAGCTGTCAAGCACCTACTGCGATCAGCTAACCCTAACCCGAGATTAAGAGTCCTCTAATTCATCGAGTTTCTTTGGCTAAAGGCTTTATTATCTGTTATGATATTATAAACTTTCTTTCGAGCTTGGGACCGGCACTAAGGCTTGTGCAACCCTAACGGCGGGGGTTGGTTCCCTGACCGGGGATCGAACCCGGGCCGCAGCGTTGAGAGCGCCGCATCCTAACCACTAGACCACCAGGGAACCAGAGTGACATGATATTAAATGTGTGTTAATAACGAGTTTACATCAATTATGTAAAATTATTAAAAAAATCTAATAAAAAAATTGTGGTCAGAATAGCAGCAGTTGCGCAGCTCCACACAAGTCCTTTGGCACACTGACTTATGAAGGTCAGGGGGGCCTTTGATTGTGCATGCAGCTTTGTGCTGCCATCTGTTGGCATGTTAGAAAACAAGTCCCAAAACTTTTTTTTTCCAGCTTATAGTGACCCTAACACACAAACTGTACGAAAACTAGAAAGGGATTTCATTGAAGCTTAGAATTCAGAAAATACCTTTTTTCAATTATTATTATTAAAACCTACAGATTTGTCTCCGTCTTGGTATTTTTTTTTTCCCCATCTCTCACCTCATTATGAGGAAAACCCTGACACTGCTCTCCCACAAAGCAGCCAAGGAAAGGCACAGGAATGAAGAGGAAGAGGATGATGAGGAAAACCGTGCCACTGATCACACCTTGAGATTCGGGCCTGAAAGCATAGAAAACTATATTGTAAACGGGTTTACATGTATGCACTACATTTATCAAGGAAAAATCAGTGATACTCCTTTGTGACATCCATTTGCACATATAGAATTTGATTGATTGTTGAATGAATTTTACTGGATGCTTAATTATATAGTTTTTGTTGTTTTTTTTGAGAACACATTCATACACAATTTTGATCCAGGTGCAATAAATAACTTTACTTGTATTAAAATGTAGATTTAGATCCCCAATGCTCAAACTAAAAAAAAAATTACACTGGCAAAGGATGTACATAGAGTTGATATTTCAAAGCTCTAGGGTTTCCAGTTCAATTCTAGTGTTTCTCAAATTCATGTATCTCCGATGTGGGTTTTCTTCTGATTCTCTGTTTTCCTCTGATCTTCAGAAACATGGCTAGACTTGTGACTAACATGTAAACAAATGTGTAAAGGTGTATAAGGTCCCCTGTGATGGCCTGGCGTTTCTATCCAGGATGTTTCCACCTCATTCCTGGTGTTCCTAGGACTGGCACTTGTGTTAGGAAAATAGATTTCTAACTGTTTCTGTTGAACTATGTGTTATGTAACTATGTAACCAGTGTGTTTTTTGGATGCCCTCGCACACCTTTTGACCGAGTTATGAGACAGTGTGTATGTGCAAGTAAAGTTAAGCATTTTACGCTGTCAGATGTTGGAGAATGCTTGAAGAAGCCAAGCAGTATTTTTTCTACAAAGCATGAGGATTAGAAAACAGAGCTATAACCAAAGCTTGAGGCTTCTTCTGTCTACTCGTGTTCTGAGAGAACATGTGTGGCCTCTTTCTGCAGACCCTTTCCTCTTGCTTTAATCCATTTTGAGGATTGTTTTACAGAGTTTTCCACCACAATCTGGACCCATCATGATCCTGCTCAAGATAAAAACAAGCCAAGGAGGAAGGAAACAAATCTTGACTCACACTTCATTCTTTGTGGTTTTGTTTAGGTCCTTGCCACACAGTCTGGCAGATATGAAATGCTCCTTGAAGGTTGGGATGAGCTTGAGGGTTGCCAAGCAGCCCAGAAAAGACATGCAGCAGTTGATGATGAGAGGAAGCGTAGGGACTGGAGACATTTCGAAGACTCCTTTTTACAGGACGGACAGATGAGAACGTCTGGACCTTGTCCACAATTACTGCTATATAATTAGATCTGTCTGCCACCGCACAGATCCACACTCACAATACTCATTCTGTCCGCTATCTTATTACTTTAGATCGTATGTGTTCCCTGGACTCTTTCTCCATGTTGTTTCACAACTTCTCAATACCCGGCACACCACATTCACGCGTGCGAGGAATGAATGACAGTTTCAGCTAATTTATCTAGCTAGCACAACCGTAGCCCTGCTATTCCAGCTCAACCATTCTTTTATTTATTTAAATGGCCATTTGCTTCATAACTGTGGCCATTTAAAACTATTTCAACCCCGAGAAACGGAGAAACCTGACACAAGGATCAATGTTTCCAGCCGGAACCGCGGCACAATCCGAAACGTCCACGTCTACTTCCGTCAACATGAACGCTGCCCAAAAGCGATGCCTCAATCCCAATGCCCTAACGCCCTACATGCAGCCTACGTAGGGCATGTCCTAATACATTTTACTTCCTAAATAGTGCACTCACTAGACAAAACAGCGCAATTTATTTTAGACCCCTTTAATAAATGCGACTGGAAATATATTCAAAGTGCCTACATATTGTAATGTATAAAGAGAATTGGTAAACATATATAAAATATATTTTTTAACATAAAAATATATATCTTACATATATCATATATATGTATATATCTCACAACCGGAAGTCAAAGATCTAGGCGGCCAAAGGTGCCTTCAATTAACTTGTGTTCGAAAAGGTTCATAAATATTTTAACTGATTTCAGCTTTCATGAAGATTGTGTGATAATAAGATTTAATGGTTGTTCTAACATAATAATATAATGATTAAAAGTTAATAAAATAAAGAAAGAAAGAAAGAAAAATATATATATTATAAATGAATAATTATTGATAAATAATTAAATAATAAGAATAAATAAATAATTCTTCTTTTTCTTTCGGCTTCTCCCATTAGGGGTCGCCACAGCGGATCATCCGTCTCCATACCCCCTGTCCTCTACATCTGTCTCTTTCAACCCAACCACCTGCATATCTTCCCTCACCACATCCCTAAACCGCCTCCATGGTCTTTCTCTTTTCCTCCTTCCTTGTGGCTCCATCCTCAGGATTCTGCTACTGATATAACCCATGTCCCTCCTCTGCACGTGTCCAAACCATCTCAATCTCCCCTCCCTCACCTTGTCACCAAAACGTCCTACATGCGCTGTCCTTCTAATAAACTCATTTCTAATCCTGTCCATCGTCATCACTCCCAACAAAAACCTCAAACATCTTCAGCTCTGCTACCTCCAGCTCCATCTTCTGTCTTATAGATAGATAGATAGATAGATAGATAGATAGATAGATAGATAGATAGATACATACATACATACATACATACATACATACATACATACATACATACATACATACATACAGATTTCCGAGTTTATATATTTTTATTTTTAAGGGCTGTTAAAAATGCATTAGTGCAAATTCATTTTAATAACACAAACGAGTGCAACCTGTTTGTCTGCACTGTTTGCACCAGGTTGCACTCGATGCACCTTATGTTTGTGTTGTAGCTCTATGCTGTTGTTGTTGTTTTGTTGTTTAGTGTAGCACCAGGGTTCCGGAGGAACGTTGTTTCGTTTTTACTGTGTACTGTGTACCACTGTGTATAGCAAAAATGACAATAAAAGCCTCTTGATTTGAAAAATGTTATTAACGCGTGATTAATGCAGCGAGCATTTCTGTTTGACCATTTTTATTAATAAAAATAAATAAATGCAATAGAGGCAAAAGCAAACGTAAAGGTAAAGTAAAAAAAATAAATTTAAAAGACTGGTAAAGGTAGATGGAGAAATGTAGATATGTTGTTTGTTCAGGAGACCAAGTGGAAAGGGAGTAAGGCCAGGAACATTGGAGGTTTTAAACTGTTCTATCATGATGTTTAATGGTCAGATTGGAGAACGAAATAGAGGTGATGAGGAGGTTATGGGTAGGTATGGCCCAAAGGAGAGGAATGTGGAAGGGCAGATGGTGGTAGATTTTGCTAAAAGAATGGAAAATGCAGTGGTAAATACTTATTTCAAGAAGAAGGAGCATAGAGGTGACAAAAGTGGAGGAAGGTGCACACAGCTGGACTACGTTCTATGCAGGAGATGCAACCTGAAAGACATTGGAGGCTGTAAAGTGTTGGCAGGGGACAGTGTAGCTAGACAGCATCGAATGGTGGTCTTTAGGATGGCTTTGGAGTTAAAGAAGAAGAAGAGGAGGAGAGTAAGGACTGGAAGAATAATATTGTGGAAACTGAAGAAGGAAGACTAGTGTGAGATTCATGAAAGAGGTCGGACAGACGCTCGGTTTTGATGAAAGAGGTGCTGGATGATTGGGAAACTACTGCAGAAGTGATAAAAGACAACTAGAAAGGTATTTGGTGTAACATCTGGAAATAGAAAAGAAGACAAAGAGACGTGGATAGGATTAGTAAGGACGAAGTGAGAGCAGCGATTAAGAGGATGAAGAGTACAAAATCGGTTGGACCAGATGACATACCAGTAAAAGCATGGAGATGTTTAGTAGAGATGGTAGTGGAGTTTTTATTAAGCTTGTTTAACAAGATTCTGAAAGGTAAGAAAATGCCTAAGGAATGGAGAAGGAGTGTGCTGGTACAGTAATTACAGGGGAACCAAGTGGCATTGACAAAAAGACAGGAGGTGGAGCTGGAGGTGGAGCTGGAGGTGGTAGAGCTGAAGATGCTGAGATTTTCATTGGGAGTGACGAGGATGGACAGGATTAGAAATTAGTTAATTAGAGGGACAGCACATGTAGGGTGTTTTGGAGACAAAGTGAGATGGTTTGGACATGTGCAGAGGAGGGACATGGGATATATCGGTAGAAGAATGCTGAGGATGGAGCCACCATGAAGGAGGAAAAGAGGTAGGCCAAGGAGGAGGTTTATGGATGTGGTGAGGGAAGACACGCTGGTAATTGATTTGAAAGAAGCAGTGTCGACCCCAAACGGGAGCAGCCAAAAGAAGAAGAAGAAAAATAAGACGTGTGTGTGTGTGTGTGTGTGTGTGTATAGACACCTAACAAAACCTTTGCTAAAACCTTTTCTGATTGGATAATAAGACATGGTAACCAGAGATGTGTGAGCCCAGACACAGACATTCGATATACCTTACATACTTGCATCATTAAGATCCTATAGACATTGCACAGACTCCAAAGAAATGTGTATTAGAAGAACTAGTGTGAGGCTCATCTTAATGCTAATAGTAAGGCATTTTTATTTAAATTTTGAGAAAACTTCCGCCCTTTCCAATATGGCGGACACCTTGCCTCTTTAAACACTGTGTAGTCAACGGACGAGCTGTGATTCGTTGAGCTCATGTGGGCGGAGCTTTAGCAAAGCGGAGCAGAGCGCAGAGCAACGCACCACAGCGCACCACAGCGAGCTTTCAGCAGCTTTCCGCGGCACTTTCCTCCTCATCATCTGCGCTCGTCTTCGCCTTCACCAGCGTCGAGATAAGCGGCTAGCCGCAGGAAGCTAGCTGTCAGTGACGATCATCATCGCCTCGGTTTAGTCTCACAGCAAAGCGTCCAGTTTGAGCGCCGGACGAAAGAAGACGGAAAAGAAAGAAAAAGAAACACGGTAATGGTCGATATTTCTTTTGCCAGTCATTGTGTTTGCCCTTAAAAGCTGAATAAGCTATCCACGGCTAACTCATACACAGTGCTCGGTAAAGGGACCGGTGCAGGAATTGTATATACATTTCTTGTTTTTTTTCCAGTATATTGTGTGTGTGTGTGTGTGTGTGTGTGTGTGTGTGTGTGTGTGTGTGTGTGTGTATCTATAAGGCATAGGTGTTGTGATGCCAGGCTGCGTTGCCATGCTGCACGAGACACAGCGCAGTTGGCAGTGTTGCAATGCCAATGATCATGGTAGTGCCATTTAAGATAACGTGACACACACACACACACACACACACACACACACACACACACACACACACACACACACTCTACTACAGTCAGGCGTCTCTAAACGACTCGACAGAAGATTGAGAGCAGATTGTACCAAATAGTAATAATGTAAGAATGTAACTTGTCTGCATGCTCTTCTTTCACAAAGAGATCAGAATTCAGGTTCATTTGTTTTATTTTACAGAATTTTAACTCATTAAAGAAGTCGCTCGATGTGTGATGACCATCAGAACACACAATACGGTGTCAGAAATAAATTACCCTCAAATGTGTACACAAGCTGATGTGACTTGTTATGACACACTGTGTAGGTAAATGCTGGTGAAAAGCTGAGCTTCACATCATTAAAGCTTTCCAGGCTGGTATGATAACCAAAACTCTTCAGGAAAGGCTTTCTTCAATATTTTTTTATAGTGTGGCTTTAGGGATTAGCGATCATTTCTTTACAAGAGCATTAGTGAGGTTCTGTAGTTCCTCCAGTTCCTCCAGGGTTTTGTGCAGGCCAATCTTATGTTTTTAATGGACATCATTTTTGTGGACAGAGGCTGCTGCATGCTGGGACAAGACTTGGTGTGTTAGACTTCCTAATGAAGGGAAATCATACATCAGGAATATACAAATGCATTTTGTGATGTTTTGTGAGTCCAAAGTTGTGGTACAGGTTTAGGGAAAAAACGACCATGTGAGGTGTAAAGTGTAAAGTTTTGGGAGGTGTATGTCATAGTTCAGGATATACAATGAGCATTGCATACCTCTCAACAAGAACTGTGGCAAACATGCTAGGGATTTGTCTTGCCACATAGTAAACTACATTCTTCCATCACTGTTTTCATATTGAGTTTAATGTCTGGATAGAAACCCCCCCAGCACAAAATCTCCTCAAACTCAGGTGTCGTTATTGTAAAAATCCCACAGCTATGGAACATGACAGATTGGATTGACTTGAATTGACAAGCCGGTTTTCCAATGTAAATCCATTCTAGTTGAGTACAAAGTACAATGAATTTTAATATCTGATTATTCATGTGAATTAATCGGCTTAAATACGGCTTATGAAAGTGAACAGCTGGAACAATTTGTTACTCTTCTGAATTCTCCTCTCGCACCAATTTAATGATTACTCATTGTTTGAGTTTTTATTGTGTCTTTATAACTATACTAAATCACATGGACATTCCTCTGCGTTCCGTTTTAAAGCGAAACTCAAACATGCTGGAGAGATTCGTTCTTACTGCAACGCTTGAAATCCAAGCCGACTAATTATTGCAGCCTGACTACTAATCAAAGCTTCCTCATTCATCTCATTATAAATGATACCTATAAGGTCAAGTGACGCATTAAGGCAGACAAGTACAACTGCTGAGGTACGGTCTTGAATTCCCAGCAAACACAACATACGTTTATCAGATTCAGATGTTTGTGGATCGTTCACTAGTTCAGATCAGATTTGTCCAATCTTCCTACTGCTGCTGCTGACAGCCAGTCGAATCCTTTGCACAGCGCAACATCGACGCACCGACAATCAGAGTATTGTTTACAGAATGTTCCAGAATATTTCCAGAATATTCCAGTCAATGTTAGATCTTTAAATCCCTGCCCCCAACATGCTCCTGTGTTGGTCACGGATTATGGAAAAGGGAAACTAAAATCTGCCACAGAATTAGTTGGATTTATTCACAAATTAAAAAATATTTCTTTTAATTATCATAATGAGCTGTATATTAACTAATTGGGAGAAAACCAGTATGTGAAATCAGACATTGACCCTCCATATAACCAGCCCATAACACCTCTGCGAATATTCCACTGTGAGATTGGTAGAATCAGGCTCCTCCTGCCGAAGCATCAAATCTTCAACTAATCAGGGTCACCCCTAGACTTGATCCTATTTGTGTTTGTGGCTTTTTTCCTCTCTCTTTTCATCTGTCCTAAGCACTATTGACTCCTTTTCGGATTTTTAATTTGACAAAACATTTTCCGTTCACTCATCTGACGAAGCTGTGGACATACAAATAAATCGATACGTTTAAATGAGATATTTTCAGGTGCCATTACTTATTTTATCGCACGTGGCATTAAATCGTAAAGCAATGTGACACGAGGAAATAGAATGTAATAGGTAGTATGATTTTCAACATGAGAAGTCTTCACTCTGTAAGTGCTCTGCACTCTGGTGCTGCTTCAGGTTACCTTAATTGGATAAAAAGTACAATGCGGCAGTCATTGATTAATTAATTAATCAGAAAGTTGTATTCCTATTGCAATTGTCTGAAACAGTGTGTTAACGTGTGTCTTATTCGTTATCGTGTCCTTAATAAGTGCTTTATTACCTGCATGTTGTATTATTTGCATGTTATCTTTTTTGGTTTTGCATGCGTTATTTTACACACTCGATCACCCCCTGTCTCTTCTCCACAGGCTCTCGCGTTGATGAATCAGATTTTCCAGCCCATGTCGAAAATGGGACCGAAGTGATCAGGGGGAGATGATGGACTTGAAGAACGTAAGCTGGCCGATCCTGGTGGCGCTTTTCTGCGTCTCCCTCCTGGTTGTGCTCACATGGCTCGTTCAGTTCTCACAAGTTCTGCTGAGGTCCAGAAAAGGCCTCAAAGCTATGCGGAGCAGAGAGACGCCATGGCAGCTGCCCCTGCGCCTCACCCACCACACTTTGACCGGAGGAGTGTGGGGTTCGCTGCTCAGGTACCGACTGGGCCGAGGTGACTCTGAGGCCGGAGTTAAGGGCCTCCTGTCGTCACTTTTCACGTTCAGGTCGTTCAGAGAGCACTGGCAGCGTGCGTGGGTGAGAGCGCTGAATGAGCAAGCCTGCCGGCAAGGGGTGAGTTAGATCCTCTATTGAGGTTCCTCGTGATGTGTGCTGTCCAATGCCGGTGTGTTTTGATGTGTCCTCTTGCAGATATTTTCACAGAGGAGCATGTATTTATAGACCCTCGAGCCTTTCAGTGAGTGTGTAGGTGCACAGTGTGTGAGGCGGAGTTGCTCGTTCCGGTGTGTGGGAGTGTGACTGTCAGGAATGAACGGCAGGTTTATGTGTTATCCTCTCTCGCAGCCCCTCCCCAACCCCGTTATAGCGTCTGCATTGCATCATGTCTCATGAGGCTGATCTGATTTACCAAGTATAATATACACATATGGGTAACTAATATAGGACACTTAACATGACAACATGTTATATAAAGTGTCGGGCTACCACAAGCCACCAGAACCGCTTCTCTGCACATCGCCATTTCTGAAGAGGTGTACTGGATGGATGGCAAGCAAAAGTCTCTGAATTTATTGGTTTAGGTAGTGGTAAGCGCTAACTAGCCTATATGTTTTCATACCCCAGCCTGACTTTTGTTAACGTAGCATACAATTTAGACTATTTTCATTTTAATCCAGCCGTTCACTAATCCCCTCGTAATCTGGTTGTACGCGCAGTCATCTGTCAGAGATGAACCACTTTTCTATCAGGACAAAAATGTTTTATTATAGGATAAAGGTGATTAATCAGAGGATCTTTTTATTGATTTCGCAGTGACACTTCCTCTCTATGGTGCACGTGTCAAACAATTACGGCCCCTGGCCTCGTTTCGCTCGGCCTTGTTTCATTCAAACGCTGAAGAAATAATATTTAAATATCCTGTAGAATCCTGTAGAACATTACTACTCTACATTTTAACACTACGTAGAAGCAAAACCGGCGTACAGGCGGTCAACTTCAACACTTGCCTGTTGCATTAAATGCAAGTGTGATCTGTTCAGTTACGTTGGTAAGTGCGAATTCATTTCGCCAGACAGTCGTAGGAACAGAGATGAAGCAAATTTGCTTTCAAAATCAGTTCCGACACAATTTACCATCATCCAATTTCATTATATTAATAACATTGGAATAGAATTCACTATATGGACAAATGCCTGTGGACACATGTCCATGTGCTTTTTGAACATCCGGTTCCACCTCCAGTCCCCATTTGCCCTTATAATACCTTCCACTCTTCTGGGAAGATGTTCCACTAGTTTTTGAAGTGTGGTTGTCTAGATTTGTGTTTATTCATCCACAAGGTTGTTAGTAAGGTTATGTGCCGATGTGTACCGGGTGAGGAGGACTGATCTGCTTTAGTTAGGATACTTCATTACCCCCCTCCCCCCATCCCCACCCAGTTCATAAGTTCTGCTGGTTGATTCTGATTTCTCCTTAAATGATGGATTCCATTAAACTTTATTCTTTTTTCTCAGCAGTATTCTGTTAGAATGCTATAACGCTAAGCACTTCTGCTATTGGTGTTTTTGGTCATACTATTTTTTTTTTAAAGAACATTTTAGTTAATAAAGATTCATAATTCCAATTTTTCTGGTAAGATGACTTCATATTTTAACATGAAATCACCAAAAAAAATGGGCATTGGAAGATATATATATCCTGTTCGAATCTGCATGAGGTAAAACTTTCTATCATATTATGTGGGAAAACAGTTTTTGAACCTATACTGTGGGAAACCCTCTCGTGTTGCTGAAATTATAAACAGTGATCGCAAGCAAGCGGTCTGGAGCAGAATTGTTATGTTAGCATAGGTGTACACCTTATAGAAGTGTCCAGCAATGTTTGTCATGAAATCCGATCATGGGGGAAAAAGATTTAATCCCTAGGAGCTTGAGTACTCTAAAGTCTCACATTACTTATCTTTCCTTTACAGCCAATTCACCTCAAGGTTTGACATGATGTGCATTCTGAGATGTTTTTCTTTTCACCACAGTTGTAAAGAGCGCTTATTTGAGCTGTATTTCTGTCATCGGCACAGCTTTTATTCTTTTGGTTTTCACACCATCCTGCGTTGACTCCAAAGATTGCTGTTTGTGAAAAATTCCTGGGGATCAGCACTTTCTGAAATACTAAAATCAGCCTGTCTGGCACCAGCAATGTCAAAGCCATTGAGAGACTTTTTTTTAAACCCATTTTTATGCATAAACTAAAGCTTGAGGTGTATCTCCAGGAGTTTATGCACACATATGCACATATGTACAAACGACACACATATGCGCGCATGCGCGCATGTTCAAATGTCAGTGTGGTTACACAATATATATATATATTGTGTGCCCACACTGACATTTGAACATGTTTCATGGTCACGCTCATGTTTCACTCATTTGGCTGAATTAGTTTTACAATGCATTCACACTGCTGGTTCCTCACAGATGTTCACACCATGTGTGTTTCATTTTAACATCACAGCCACAGTAGGCAGACTGTGAATTGTGACTCCTTTATCCAAGTTTTCCCCTGCAGCTCCAGATCATCCAGAAGACATCTCTTCACAGCTCCAGATTGGACACATGCTTTTCTTTTTGCAGTTCATAACTTTACACAAAACACATTTCTTAGTGATCCCAGTCCAGTGCAAAAGGACCACTCGTCCCATTGACTGGTCAATAGTGTATGAGGTAGTTGGTGTGTACAAAGGTCCCCTTACCTATATTTAACTCTATCTGGCTTTGATCTGCACAGGTATCAAAGCTCAGTGCTATAGACTGCTCTGTGGGCACATAATGACAGAATGAGTGATGTTCTCTTCTCTCACCCCTGGACCTTCTCTGCCTTGTCGGCGTCTCATTGTGCTTAATCTGTGTTAGTTATACTATTCCTGGTATTCTGCTGGTTGATTTTATTACAATCCAGCCATGTTACTATGCTAATACTGTATTTTGTACTCTATAAATGTCTCGATGACATTAGTTCTTATATGAGATTAGTTGTGTGCAAATGTTTGAATGAGTCTAACTGTCAAACTTCTAACCGCTAAATCGTCAAACTTTCCCATGTCTGCTTTAAATATCTAGAGTTGTAGTCTGATTTATCTTAAGTTTGTAATCTAGCGTACCAGTGTAGATTTATTCATTGCTAGAGACTCTGGATACGGGCGTCTGCTAAACGCCGCAGAAATTTCTGTTTGATTTTAAACTATAGTCATATGTTCATCCTTGCGTGTGTGCTTGTATTGCTAAATGCCAAATACCTGCGAATTAGCAGCAGCGTGCACAGCACAGCCGATGTGCATTTGGTAATGCTTATAACTAGAGTTGGGAATTTACAGGACATTTTAGAATTTATTGTAATTAAATAGCAATTTGGGGAAGTTTATATATAATTGTCAGTATAATTTTGTTGCACAATAGCTTACACACAGCACAAGGAAGCTTTAAACAAATTGATGTAATAGTAGCAGTCTCAAGTAAGTAATACTTGAGTAATACTGTAATTTTTTGACATTATTTTGTGTGCAGGATTTAAGAAATTATCTGTGATATGTTATTGAAGAATGCACATTGCATGTAGGAAGTGTGGCCTCTGCAATAAGATCTGCAATAAGTGTTATTGTCATTTCAACCATATATAGCTGACGCAGAACACAGTAAAATTAGACAACGTGTCTCCAGAACACAGCTGTCTCTGGTGTCCATGTACTTGGTAAGGTCGGGTTAAAGACGCAAAAGGCACCATTTTGGATCCAAAGACGCTGCTGCGTGCTACTACCGTCAAAAGCTGTAAACAGTTTGCTGAAGACAACCTGTCCAAGAGCATGAATTATTGTAACCATGACCTGTGGTCTGATGAGACTAAGATAAACTTGTTTGGCTTAGATGGTGTCCACCATGTGTGGCGATGCCCTGGCCTTGCCTATAGTCAAGCCTGGTGGTGGTAGCATCATGGTCTGGGGCTGCATGTGTGCTGCTGGTACTGGGGAGCTGCGGTTTATTGAGGGAAACATGAATTTCAACATGTACTGTGACATTCTGAAGCAGAACATGATGCCCTTCCTTTAGAAACTTCCCAAACACATCACCAAGATGACAACATTGGACCTCCTGGAGTGTTAAAGGCTCTGGCATGGAGAAGCTGATGCTGGATCTGTAGTGATCACAAATGCTGAGCTCATAAAACTAGGAGCTACTAACCATATAGACTGTTTAAGACTGCAGAAAGAACATTACTTATAATCTTATACTCCACTACTCATGTTAGTTCTCACTGTCCAGTGTTCTGTATTGTTGGAAAAATTTATGATCGAACTCTTGATGTCACCCAGATGAGAATGGGTTCCCCTTTTGAGTCTGGTTCCTCTTAAGGTTTCTTCCTCATAACATCTAAGGGAGTTTTTCCTTGCCACAGTCGCCACGGCTTGCTCATCAGGGACAAATTCACACCATTCAACTTCACTGTTGATTTGTGTAAAGCTGCTTTGAGACAATGTCTGTTGTGAAAAGCGCTATACAAATAAACTTGACTTGACTTGACAACTGCTTTGCTGAAGGTAAAGGTGATGGATTTGCTAAGTATGTCTCGAGGCCTTAAACCTATTGAGCACCTGTGGGACATCCTCATGCAAAAGGCATGTGTCTCCACATCCAGCAGCTCTGTGATGTGATTATGGAGGAGTGAAGAGAATCACAGCAACAACCTGTGCAGCTCTGGTCAATTCCATGCCCAAAAGGATTAAGGATAGATAACAATGGTGCTCACACAAAAAATTGACACCGTGGACACAGTTTTGACATGTTCACTTAAGGTGTACTTACATTTGTTGCTACGTATTTTGACATTATTGGCTGTATGTTGAGTTATTTTCAGAGGACAGTAAATCCGTACAGCTGTACAAGCTGCAAACTCTAAAATATATCCAACTTTCATTTCTACAGTATTGTCCCTTGAGAAGATCTACTAAACTGGTTGCTGAAATGTGAGGGGTGTACTCACTTTTGTGAGATACTGTATACACTTGACGTTTGCTTTGGAATGTTGCTTGGAATTTTTTCGGTTTTGGTAAACAGTGGGTTAAAACTACATTCAGAAAAGGTTTACAGGGGAAGGGGGACAGGGGAAAAACGAAAAAAAAAAAACAAGCACCACTGTTTTTTCCTCTAAACGTCTCCACAGGGTAGAAGGCTGACACTTTGTAGTGCCCAAACCCCTGTTTAATATTTTACACGCATTAATTGGTATTGGGTGGGTCAGGAAAAGGCTTTCTCATGTCTGGTGTTGTGATTACAATCAGTCTGGCAATACTTCGTTTGATCTTGCGGATTGATAAACAGGCAATGCCTTCGAGCTACATGGGGGGAATGTTGGTATGTCGCGGGTTTACACGCGTAGCTTTTCGCGTTCATCAGATCGCTTCAGTTCATTTGAATGCGGTCGGCTCTCCTCAGCAGTGACGCCGTCACGAAATGTGGGATGAAGATATCATTACTCGAAATGTCACTCTGCGCAGCATTCCAGTGCTGAGGCAGACAGTTGTGCCTGTGCAGCAACCTAGTTATTTAATCGTGCTGCCAAAGGGAGGTATGTGGCGAGGAGCCGGTTACGCAATCCTCGCGTCCTCTTAGCTTGTTTGTCCACAGTTAGTGGGATTTCCAGTGAAAGGGTGGGATCCTGGAAATAAAAAACCCCCAAAAAAACAGTCCCATTTACAAGATTGTGTTTAATTTGCGGCGTGGATGGGAGCCAAGTGCCGAAACAGCACGTAGGGTTTTCTTGCCGTCAACCATTGTGAAAGATTGTACAGAACGTAATGCACAGAGCTGTTGTGGAGTCAGGCTTTTTCGTGATTACTCTTACGTTTGAGAGAGAAGAGTCTTATCACATGTCTGAGCAGTTTATAAAGAATTTCACATGTTAACACTTGTCCTGTGTTAATGTTTCAGTTTTCATGACTGAGCTCAGTTTGCAGTTTTATATTAACCTCCTTTCTTCTGGGAAGATCTTTCATTAGATTTGCACTCATTCAACCACAAGGGCTTCAGCAAGATCAGGGACTGATGTTGGGTGCAGTCGGAATCCCAATTCATCCCAAAGGTGTTCAATAAGGTTGAGGTCAGGAGTTCTTCCACTCCAAGCCAAGTAAACCATATCTACATGGAGCTCGGAACATTGTTCTGAGTCTTATAGTTCATGTGAAGGAAAAATTTACAATTGTGTGCCTCCAGCCTTGTGGTATCAGTTTGGGAAAAAAGCACATATGGCTGAAAAAGTCAGGTGTCTCTTTTTGTTCATTTTGTGTATATTTTATGTGCCATTGCACACGGAACAACATCATATACTTCTGAGCATTGCAGCAAAGGGCTGTTAATGTCAGCTGAAGGGTAGAGTCTAGTGCTGCTGCTATCGATGATTTTAGTAATCAAGTATTCTACCGATTATACCATCGATTAATGAAGTAATCGGATAAGAAGTACTTTTTCTTTATTAAAAAGAGACAAAGTAAGACAGATCTCTTAAAATGAACAAGTAATTTATATTTTTATTTTTTTATTTTTTTATTGCTTACAAATTGCATACAAGAATATCAGTGAAAACTACACCCATTTAGCGCATTTAATTGCCATATTACATCAGTTCCCTGGTGGTCTAGTGGTTAGAATGCGGCGTTCTCACCCCTGCCGTCCGGGTTTGATTCCCGGTCAGGGAACCCCAGCCATTAGGGTTGCACAAGCCTAAGTGCCGGTCCCAAATCAAACATGCGGATGGTCCGCTGTGGCGACCCCTAATGGGAGAAGCCAAAAGAAAGTTTGAATTGCCATATTACATCAAAATACAAATACAGTGCGCTTAAAAAGTGCAGAATAGAGTAAGTTATGGGAAACTATGTATTTATTACAAATACCCATGTATTTGTTTATTAAATTTCCCACAGTATCGTGATGAGGTCTGCAGAAACGCTGCTTAAAATTTTCTACACACTAAATTGGTGTATTTATTGCCATCTACATCATCGCGCTACATGGTTACTGCGGAGGGACGTTTTAAATGCACTGTATATAAATAAACATAGAAAAATCTTTTTCAAATTACTTTAAAAAAACAGTAACCGCACTGTAGTGTATTTTCTTCGTTTGCAACGATCCCAAACTTTGGAAACCTCCTGCCGTTTTCTTTGGCCTGAATCTTCTCCTCGCCCCTCGCTGTTCTCTACCCGTTTCCTCCATTTTTTACATTCATGGTTTTGTTTTCCCTGTTCAGACCACTCCAGAGTTTAGTGGGCATTGCATCAGTAACAATGGGTACAAATAATTTTTGTACTTACGATTTACTCGAGTTATTTGAGAAATCGTAACAGCCTTTCCAGTCAACTTCCATGACAGATTAGTATTTCAGTAAATCTCTCGTAAAGCTGTTTCGTTCAGATAAATGTATATATGATACGTCATCTGCTTTGTACTCAAATCAAACAGCAATTGAATTTGCCTGGTGAAAAATCTCTGGTCATGAATATGTGGAAACAGCTTCAGGACAGAATAGCCTGAACCAAGGAAAGTCCAAGAGAGGCTGTCTGGCTGTTCCACAGAGTACAGCGTTACCGGAAAAGTCATAAATCACCCTCCTGAGTCCTGACCTTTAAAACCCAACACGCATTAAATGGCTACAGCAGGAACATACATTAGCAACTGCTTTGTTGTCATTTGAGAAAGTATTTTTTTTGTCCTTAAAATGCTACTCAATTTCAAATATACTTTATGTTCAACAGTATTAGGAAACTTAACCATCACAATCATATGCTTATAGAGCATACTATTCTGTAGTTTGTTCTCCTTCTTCCTGCTAGAACAGCCTCCAATCTTCTGGGAAGGATTTACATTAGGTGTCCCCAAACATTGGTACCATCATTTGGTATTGGGCTGCACAGACAAAATAAAAACGTTTTAATGTTTGTTTTATTTTCATTTTATTGACTTTAGCAGTCTGCATTTTGTTTTTTAAAATGGTTTCTTCCGCCTATGCCAATTTCCCACACTTGTTTTAGTCGCAGGTTTTTTTTATATTTTATTTATGCATCGATAAATGAACCTCCCACTGATTCTGCTTGTTGTTTGTATATGTAATAATGAAATTAATGAACAACGTTAAACAATCTTGCTATTGCAGCTATTCTGAATTATACCTTCAGGGTTGGATGTAGATTTTCAAAAGCTGGTTTAAAAAAAATGTCGTTAAAATATTAAAGTTTACTCTTAATGTTTGCTAGGACTTCCCTGCTTTTCATTTTTTAAAGGAAGTTAAACACCTTTTTCACATATTCTGTAATAGCTGAATATGCTCTCAGTTTCCATGAAGCTGTTGCTCATACCATAAATTGGACAGGTCCATAGAGATTTCTCATTTCCATTCACTTGTAAAATTAGGTCCGAAGGAGAGCTCTGCATTTTGGAAGCATTGACCTACAATCTGTATTCTTATATAAAAGACACTAGACCGAGGTTTGCCTTTAGCAGCTGCGTATAGAAATTGAGCAAGTAGAGAAATGTGGTCCATTGTAGAAGAATTTCTTTCCTTTTAAGAATACTCTAGAACTTTTTTACAAGCGAATCTCTGCCATCTGTGTCTGACGTGCATGCGTGAACACCATAGGTTGATAATAATAAATAAAATACGTATGTTATTCATTTTCTCTAAAATGAACAGACAGGTTAATGTTTATAACTGGTGGAAATATATGACTTTCTAAGTGCAAATAAAGTTTTCCCTCTGCTGAAAAGCAATCTATGAAAGAATGAAGTTAATTGATTTTTGGCTTAATTTGGAAATCCATTCAATATAAATGAAGGCTGTATGCAGAAATATGTTGTAAGTTAATGTTTAAAGGCTGCTCGTAGACATCTGTTATTAAAACTCCCTGTTAGCCTCAATGGCTGTGAAACAGGTGCATTAATCAAATCAAATCAAATCACATCCACATACATACAGGGTACGACATGCAGTGAGGGGTCCGGCATGAGGGGAAAAGGATGGGGGGAAAAAAAAAGAAGCAGATAAATAAAGGATAAAGTATAAAAAAAAACTATATAAAATAAAATATAACAATGAGATATAAAAGATATATAAAGATATATGTATGTGAAACAAAGAGAAAAATGTATATACAAAAAATCTATTCTTATAGAAGTAGACAGTGAAACAGTAAACAATGTGTACCAAAGTGTAAACAATAGACAATTTTTGTGGTGGGTTGTCCATAAAGTGTCCGTGTGCGGTATGGTGTGGTGTAAAGGTCCGTAAGTGTCCGTGTCCGTGTGCGGTATGGTGTGGTATAAAATAAATAAATATGAAGTTCACTTTGCTGTGCAAGTCCAGAGTTTAAAGTGTTGTGGTGTGAAAGGTGAGATCTGTACAGAGAAGAAGTGTGATGATGGAGAGAGTGGACCAGCTTTTAGATCCTGGGTGTTTCCTGGTTTAAACACCGAATGGCCTGCGGGAAGAAGCTCCTCCTCATTCTCTCTGTGTTCGCTTTCAGGAATCGGAAGCGTTTAAATCGCAGAGAAGAATTGCATGAAGCGGAAACAAGGCTGGTTCATTTGGTTCATATTTATTATTACAGGCAAGATTGTAGAGTGAGAGGAGGTTATGCTGAACAGTATGTCCTGACATTTATACTGTTTATGGCAATTCTTAAAATGAATTCAGAAAGCGTTATGCCAAATATGTGTGTAGAGGCTTATTGGGTTTTAAAAAGGTTAGCTGCAAAAAAATCTTTTTATTTTTTTTCTTTATTGTTGAACTTTTAATAGTTCAGACTTACAATTCATCTGAGCTTTTTTAAATATTTCCATTCCACCATTTTCTGTTATAATAGCCTCTATTCCTGCGGTAAGGTGTTCCATCAGAACTTGTAGTGTTTGTGGAGATTTGTGTTCATTCAACCACAAGCGTGTTCAAATTCATTGTAAGGGTGTTCACTATAGTCGAGGTCAGAGCTTTATAACAGGCCACTCAAGATCTTCCACTCATAAAACCATATCTCCAAGGAGCTGGCTTTGTGCACATGGGCAGGTTTGGGTCTCTTATCCTTTGTGGCTTTGTGGCAACAGTTTGGGGAATATATATACTTTTTTTTGTTTAAAATAACTCTTTGCAACTCCTAACACGTAAAGACAGCAGTCCCGATGTTTCTTACTCTGAAACTTGGTATGCTCTCCTTAACCTCAAGTACAGCAAATATCGTCAAACCAACATGGCCGCCATACAGACCTAGTAGCTTGGTAAATGTGTAACACTAGTTGTTTTACGGAAGCAAAAATGCCTTACTTATCAAAGTTGCTCGACCAGCTGGTTGATAAAGGATTAACATGGAGGTGCTTAGGTTTGGTTTGTTCATCGCTTTAGGATAAAAATGATTTCTGAATTCCGAATTCTCATGCAATATAAACAAAAACTTAATAAAACCAACATGAGTAAAATAAATAGTATATAAATATAAATTAATAATCACACAAGCTGTCTGCTTATACTTCATCACGTTTAGAAAAGACATGTTAAAACCTAACCCACTGCACATGTTTTAATACAAGCTTTCACTATATCCACATTATGGAATTCATTTTATTGTTATTACTTACACTTGCTATAAATATTGACAATATCGATTTCGATTAATGCACATCACGCATTTTTCAGGTTGTTAAAACAACACACTGAGTTGATCAATAAGAAAGCGAAGTGTAAATTAGCATGGGATCGAAAAATGTTTTTTTTTTTAATGATAAATCTGATTTATTTGTATGAAATGTTTTAGGGCTTAGAAATTGTGATTAGTGAACTGGCTGAATAACATATTCTGTAACAAATATTACCCAAACAATTTGTTTTGTTTAACAGCCTGTTTGCTGCCAAGGCAGTGGTTCACGTTTTGTTTCTCACTTTATGTGGTGCAAAAAAACACCAGTCTCTAAGCACTTACTGTGCAGCTGAGATGAATAGCTACTCTAAGCTAATCCACCCAGTGTTTACTGTCTCAGTGGAAACCCCTAATACATTTGTAATTAAATCCACCTAACTGAAAAAATCCTGCTACAGGGACTGCACTATGTGTGTATTTCTGCATGTTTGTGTGTATCCAAGCTCGGGTAATGAGGGAAAGTTTTAGCTTACGCTAGGTCAAGCTCAGAACCCTGTCGGCATAGCTAGAAGAAAACCGACACCCCTGATTCTGTCCCCAGCCATAGTGACCAATGGTACAAAACCGAATGTATGGGATACTAAACAACACGTCCTTTTCACCTTTCCTGTCCTTACATTCCGATTTTTTTTTTCCATTTGTGCAAAAGGGATGAATGAAGAGACCTGTTCAGCTGGTTAGGGATATTAGCTAGACAAACAACGCAATCGTTTGCACACTGAAGCGTTCCCATTTGCAAGATGCAGTTATTAGGTCTGATCTAGGAAATGAAGAATGATTCCTGACAGTTGACTGTTTGTTAGAAATTATCGAATGAACAAAAAGAGAAAGTAGTCCCATCTTCAATCGACCGCAAACTCGCGTGATGCCCTCAGATCTCAGAAAAGCTGCGTACACATGATCTGAATGGAGGAGTGACAGCCAGAAGAGGTGAAGAGGTCACAGACGACCGTGTGTGTGTGTGTGTGTGTGTGTGTGTGTGTGTGTGTGTGCGTGCGTGTGCGTGTGTGAAAGAGATAGACAGAAAGTGGAATTTGCCTATGGTGGGTAGTTGATGGATTTGTATACACACCACAGGCAGCACTGCCTTACACAGCAAGTGCACTTGCACTTGCACTTCATCCCTGATTATTCCTCTAACATGCCTGTTCTTTCCAGTTTCACAGTTTATTATTTTAACAAAGAATATTTTTTTGGTTAGAAGAGAAGAGTATTAGAGTGAAGTAGAGTAGAGTAGAAGAGAGAAAAGTAGGATTAAGAAGAGTGCTGTATAATACAGTAAAGCTGAATAGATTAGATAGGAGTAGAATTGAGAAGAGTAGGACAGAATAAAGTAAAGTAGAGTAGAATAAAATAATTGCGAAAAAAGTACATTAAACAAAGATTAAAGCCGAATAGAGAAGAGAAGAGTAAAGTTGAATAGAGTAAAACAGAATAGATAGAGTATAATAAAATAAAGTAGAGTAAAATTAAGAAGAGTAGGGCAAAATACAATAAAATGGAGTAGAGTAGAATAAACTGACAGAAGAGTAGATTAATGAAGAGTACAGTAGAGAAGAATAAAGTCGAGTAGAAAAGAGTAAAATTGAGAAGAGAAAAATAGAGTAAAATATAGTAGAGAGGAGTAGAGTAGAATTGAGAATAGTAAAGTGGAGTAGAATAAAAAGATTAGATTAGACTGAAGTACAGTAGAGCAGAGTAGAGTAGAAAAAGAGAAGTGTAGAATTGAAAAGAGAAGAGTAGATTAGAATAGAGAAGTGTAGAATTGAGAAGAGTAGAGTAGAATAGAGAAGTGTAGAATTAAGAAGAGTAGAGTAGAATAGAGAAGTGTAGAATTGAGAAGAGTAGAGTAGAATAGAGAAGAGTAGATTAGAATTGAGAAGTGTAGAATTGGGAAGAGAAGAGTAGAGTATAATAGAGAAGTGTAGAATTGAGAAGAGTAAAGTAGAATTGAGAAGAGTAGATTAGAATTGAGAAGTGTAGAATTGAGAAGAGAAGAGTAGAGTAGAATAGAGAAGTGTAGAATTGAGAAGAGTAGAGTAGAATTGAGAAGTGTAGAATTGAGAAGAGAAGAATAGAATAGAGAAGTGTAGAATTGAGAAGCATAGAATTGAGAAGTGTAGAATTGAGAAGAGGAGAGGAGAGTAGAATTGAGAAGAGGAGAGTAGAATTGAGAAGAGGAGAGTAGAATTGAGAAGAGGAGAGTAGAATTGAGAAGAGTAGAGTAGAGAAAATTAAAGTAGAATAGAATATATATTAATCAATGAGGGGGAGTTGGTAATGTGAGATATAATGATGTTATATAACCCAAATAAGCCAAAAAATCTGTGGACTTGCACATTCGCCCGAATATTATGCATTTATTGCTATCAGACTTTGTGAAATTCTTGTGGCAATAAACAGCAAAAAGAGACTAATGGAGGAAAGGATTTGTTCTAGCTGTTATTCTGTAACCGATAACAGGAATAAACGTGTCACAGCAGCTCAATCTCAATTACATTACATCTCATTAAAAAAAAAGATTTTCCATGCTGTTTTCTGTTTTAATCGGTTTAAAAAGGTTTAAGGTTTTTTTGTAAATGTGATCTTAAAGTGCCACAACAAGACTATTGGTTTCAGTTACAATCAAATCCCTGGAGCATTTTACAGTACGAGTTTTAAATGGTAAACCAACTGGTGGGGGAAAAAAAGTAAGGTGATGCACCACAAATGATTACACGCTTTGGATGAAATCCAGACACTTTAGTTTATAGTATCAGTCTGTGTAAATGCACTTTACGAGATGACCGAGGTGCATTGTGGGCCACGTGACAGAGTTGCAACTGACTTTGGTTCTTCTGGTAGGAAGCACATGGTTACACAGAGGCTTTCACTCTCTTATTCACACACGCTCGTGGTCTCAGTAATCCAAGCATTTGGCAAAGGGATGGCAGACGCAGCTGGTTGTGTTACTGTGTCAGCAGAAGGACATCCTTCTAAATGCTGAGAAGTGTGTAGACACAAATTATTATACAAACATTGACATAAAGAAACATATATTCTACACAAATAGAGTATATGGGCAAAAGTGGACACCCAACCATATGATAAGAAAAAGTCAGGTACTGATATATGGTGAGGAGGCCTGGTGTGCTGTCAGCATTCTCATTCATCTCAAAGGTGTATATCAGACCACACCAACCCATGTTAACCATATCTTCATGAAGCATTGTCATGCAGGAACAGGTTTGGATCTCCTAGTTCAAGTGAATTGAAATCTATGCTACCACATACAACTTTAGGGAAAGAGCTACTGTGTGGGGAAAAATCAGGTGTCTCAATATTTCTGTGTATATAGTATATATACTTGGCCCAAATATATATATATATATATATAATTCATTCTTACCAATAAATTTAGAGCAAAAAGCATGTAAGGTAATATGAAATATGCCTATATGATGGATATGTAAAAATGAGATATATATATATATATATAAATATAAAGTTATGTATAAAAAAGGTTTAACAATGCTGACATTTACATTCCCTTAATAAGGAGGTGAAAAAAGGCAGCACAATTAAAATTTACACTGTAAAGTATCCATTTTTCTCACAAGTAAATATCATCCAAATTACTAGTTCATGCAGATAAAGTGGAGATGAAACTGAAGGGTCGCAAACACCTCGGAAATGACTTTTATAACCACAGATGATGTATGTGCGAAAGAGATCGCAATAAACGTGATATCATTAAAGGTGTAGCATGTCGTGGGGTAAAGTTGTAGCTCAGTGGTTAAGGCATTGGACTCTGGATCAGAAGGTCATAGCTTCATAAATGTAATAATTTATCAGTGATTTTCTATTGAATATCAGATTTGTGTTTTAGGTTTCTGCAAATGTTTGTTCATGGGAGATTTTGTTTGTAGCCTGTAAGGGATATTCAAGGGTGTGTTTAAATGCCTCAACCAGATGTTACAAACTCCTGCATTGAATAAAGTGAATGAAGGCGAGGAAGTTTAATTCTCCAACCCGCACACGCCAATTGAACAATGAATGTGGTCATCTGGTGGTTCCTTATCACTCAGGGATAGGATAAACAGGGACCTCCAACCTTTTCTACACCACATAACTATTTCATTTTGAAAATATTCTTGTGCCTATTTTGGTTTGTTCGTTTTTATTTACAAAAGAACCAAGGATTGAATCGCTGAACTGCTCTCTGGCTCTGGTGTCTCTCTCTCTCTCTCTCTCTCCCTCTCTCTCTCTCTCTCTCTCTCTCACTCAGACACACACACATACACACACCTGCTGTATATTGGACACTCACCAGAGTTTGGATTTAGTAAACATTGACATCTCAACACTTATTTGCATACACCATCTATGATATAATCCCCTTTTTTGATGTTATCCTCTATGATGTTATATCCCTTTTTTTTTTTTTTTTTTTTAAGATCTGCATTGGATTGTAAGACATGTTTGTTCAGAAATGGTATATGGGTGCGGAACCAGTCAGTGTCTAGAGCTGGAAAATCAAAGGACTGGAATTTCAGTAATGACTGGCGCTCGGGTGTGAAGGTGACTAAGCATGGGCGTATCATTTTTGTTCATCAAGACCAAAACTATAAGAAGGTTACAGTCACAGTCTGTGATACTTGAAGTTTGTTGATCATCGTGGTGCAGCTTGGATGTTCAGTCTATATAAAATTTTGAAATTTTACGGCGTTCTATGCTTTGCAGGAAGACCGATTTTCGTTCCTATACCTATACACTTATAAATCATGGCATGTTCCTTACATCACACCACAACTCCACTACTGCCAGTCATCGTCACATTACTCATTTTTTGCATAAAGTCAAAGCTTTAAAATTTACATCAAAGGTTTGCATAGCAGCTGCCTAACCCTTCCTCAGATTTTCTTATTAGGCATATCTGGCATAAATAAGTACTGCAGTTACAAAAGGAATATCATCTCTGCTATTTATTTATTCTATTCTGTGCTATTTATTATTAATTTTTTTTCAAATGCATTGCTTTATAGAGCTAAAAAAGGCGTAGATCTTGACCTTTTAGCTTGTAGTGAAGGTTGTGTGTATGTGAAAGTGGATATTGGGTATTTAGGCACATCTGGGATGACACTATTTTAGCGTCTCTGATAGTGACAGTTGATATTTGAGTCAAGTCTTCCACCCACTCCTGTGTCCCCCAAGCATGCCTCCATCCGGATATTTGCCAACCCCCAAAAAAAAAAAAAAAAGACTTCTCTGGCTATTTTTAACACCTACCTCCTATCAACTACAGATAAAGGACACAACGTCAACTCAAAATAAACAAATTCATGCAGACACACGGTGTGAAGACTAGCAGCTTTGTTGTACATTAATTACAAGCTTTCTTTTTCTTTTTCCAACCACTATCTTAAAGCAGAACGAGAACCAGAGAGGCAGAGACGAGAAAAAGCTTTAACCTTGAGCTCAGTCCTTTTCTAGGCGTGTATCTAGGTTGCCAACACCAAGAGACATTCTGTACACCAGAGGCATGACAATGTGCCATCCTCTCATTCCCTCTCACACACACACTCGCATGCGCAAGTGACACATATAAAAACAGCCCTAGGCTGGTCGACTGAGGAATACAAGCGACGTACAGTTGGATTCTGACCCAGAAGAGCGTAGGTGCTAGAGAAACACCGGATTTAATTACAGCACCCAGGGAATACTAGGCGTTTGCCCTGCTCGTACATGAGCCAGTAGCCACTGTGGTGTGTGGCTCGAGCTGCGTCAGCTAAAAGAAACCCATATAATTAAAAAATGCTCCACGCTTTATTACGTAAACCTGTTCATTTATGCCATTATCCAGCCAGCAGCAGTGCAAAACACTAAATCCTGCAGAGCTTCTGTTAGTGCTAAAGTCAATCAATAGGAATTTGGGGGGGTGACCATGGGATGTTTGTTGGTCCAAGACAGACTGGGCTTTCTCTAAAGTTTACACATGCCGGTGAGGAGAAAAAACATCCGTTTAGCAACAGTTCCAAAATGGTCAGAGAACAATGGCCAGATGTGTTTGAGCTGACAGGAAGTTTAACATGAGGTGAATGAGCTAGAAGAACCTCACATGGGATTTCAAGCCTTTCAGCCAAGAACAGAGACTACATTGGGCACAAGATCTTTGAAACAAGACAGATGAAGCCTGGCCTTTCAATTTCTTAGGTCAGAATTTGGCATCAACTTTATAATCTATGGACCCAGTTTGCCTTGTGTGAGCATGCTGGTGGAGGTGATGTAATGGTATGGGGAATGTGTTCTTGAAGGGACATTAAAAATACCTTAATACCAGTTGCTCTTTGTTTGAAATCCACAGCATATCTAATTATTATTTCTGACCATGTGCATCAGTGTATGGCTACAATTGGCCTGTATGTAATGACTATTTCCAGCACACCACAAAAGTGATTTATTCTGCTAATGGAAATGGATCTTGAAGAAATAAAGCTCACTGATCAGCCTGCCAGGTAGCTGGGCAGTTTGGCTTTGCTTCATCTTATTTCATCTTCATCTGACAAGCCAAAATCTTTTCGACATAGTTTCAGTGTAAAGTTAAATTCATTAAAAGTTTATTGTTGGCTGTGTATTGCTGATGGTGTTGCTGCTTCTACTATAGTAATGCTATCAACTGATGGACAAGAAAAGTGACACAAGTATTGAAATCCCAGTGCAGTTATATTACTAAATATAAGCACATGGAATGTCACCCATCTAATCAAATCAGTCCAACCAAGTAAAACTTTCTTTCGGCTTCTCCCTTTAGGGGTTGCCACAGCGGACCAGCCACATGTTTGATTTGGCACGATTTTACGCTGGATGCCCTTCCTAACGCAACCCTCCCCATTTATCTGGGCTTGGGACCGGCACTAAGGCTTGTGCAACCCTAATGGCTGGGGTCAGTTCCCTAACCGGGGATCGAACCCGGGCCTCAGCGGTGAGAGCGCCGCATCCTAACCACTAGACCACCAGGGAACCAAATCAGTCCAACCAAGTAATTGTGGTATAATTAGAACTTTTAAAAATTCCTGAAGAGCATTTTACCAGAATGCTTTTTACCACAATACTTAGTCATTTTACTCTGTTTCTACATCAGGAAAGCGAAACTACACATGAAGCACACAAAGAAGTATTTACTTTTGTCATTATTCTTCATTGAGTGCCACATAAGAGTCACAGTGAGCAAAAGGTTACAAAACCTGCAGCCACACCAACCACTATTACAACATTTTGCTTGCATGTCTGTTCATTAACAACACAGTAAAAATGCAGCAACTGTGGTTCTATGGTGAGACTTAGTTCTTTTCAAGATTTTAGGATAATTAGGTGGACCAGAGATCAGAACATTTACAAACCAACAGTTGCACACTGACCAGCCTGTGTTTTCTATAGTTACAAAGACAAAAAAAAATCGTGGTGTATTACTGAGAAACCAGAAAGCACAAACTCCTTTGTTTTAAAGACTCTGAAGTTTCAGAAGCTTCCTGACTTGTTCAAACACTCGGTACTTCCTGCATACCAGAAAACTCCACCCGAAGTTTTTTCCTCTTTTTTGAACTTTTTTTTGTATTAAATATCACTTTAAAATTGTGTGTTCATTATTAGTTTTAGGTGATGTGGTGGGACCTTCATACAAACCCCTGTGAATGAGAATGATCGGTTACTATAGAAACGATAAGCTTTTAGAGATAGTGTATTAGGGTTACAGCTTGAGAAACCACCAGAGCAGTTTTTAAAAATGACCACATACCGTCTGCTTCGATAATTTCTCCGTGTTGCGATATAAACACCGTTACCATCCAATATTTTTACATTTTTAAGCGTTTTATTTTTCATTGTTCCGCATCACGCGTTTCACTGTCAACACAGTACGGCTGAATCAGCGCAAAGCATTTAGGAGATGTCAGAGAAGTCTGCCGAGCGAGTGTGGAAGGTGGTGTGCAGTAGCTTTATTTGGGACGCATCTGCAAAAGCATTTGCAAATGCCCTGTATTCTGCAGTCATCTGTTTACTGCACTCAACATGTCCTCTGGGTGATGGCATGACTCACACTATCTCACAAAAATACACCAACATTGGACATACACACACACACACGTGCACACACACACACACACACACACCCTCATACACACTGACACCAGAGACATTTCTCTGAGGAAGATATAAAACAGTGAGACTGGCTCAATGAACTAATGATGATAGCGTAGTATAGTGCATAATCATTAGTATCCAGAGCGTGTCGAAGCCGCTATGTGGGGAATTTATTCAACAAGATGTGTGCGTGCCTGTGTGTGTGTGTGTGTGTATGCAGCCATTGCATAACTTGAAGTATGTGCCGCATCCTGGCGACAAATGTGTGGCCAGAAGGTCAAAACAAATGAGCCTTGTTAATCAGCTGAATAAATGTATTCCAAATGAGATTCTGTGAAAGCGAAGGCTCTTTCGATATTCATGATGCACAAAACACAGGTGGAATAACAGCTTTTTTTTTTTTTAGATATATGAATTTTCGGATCTATAAACACAGGCATTCATGAACTACAGAATCTTCTGAACCTGTCAACCATATTTATATATTTCACCAATTTACAATTTTGGGGAACATCAGCTGATCCAGAAATCGGGTTCTGAAATGTAAATACTTTTACACACAAACAGCACCCTGACCAGCCTGTATTTTCTTCCTTATTGTTAATACGACAAACTTGATCAGAGCTTGTTACTGAGAAACCAGAAAAGCACAAACTCCTTTGTTTTTAAAAAACCTCTCAAGTTTCTTTAACTTCCTGATTGACTTAATATCCTGGATGCACAGAACACAAATAAAATAATGGCTTTTATTATTTTATTATTTTATTATTTTTAATCCATGAACACATGCATTCCTGAAATACTGAAGCTTCTAAACCTGTCAACTATATTTATATATTTCACCAATTTACACTATTGAGATATTCAAATATTTTTACTTTATGCATTGAAAGTCACTGTGTTATCGAGATGCAATGGCAATAATGTGGAAGGGATTCACTTCTGGTGTATTTTTCTTAGCTCTGATAAGTCAGCACAATGGCATTTGTTTTTGTAGCGCAAATACGTTTCCCAGGTTACAAATTCAACATGTAAAAGGCAGCAGAATCAATTTTTATGTCTTTGTGTCAATAAATGTTTTGTTCAAAATATGTATAATTCATCCATCCATATTGGTCTGCGTTTTAGAAAAAAAAGAAGGTGACTTGAAATAATAGAATGATTATATCAATTTCTGGAGGTAAATTATTGTGGTTTTGTTCCCATTGAAAGCTGTCTAATTTTAAACCACCAAATTACTGCGTGTCAATAGAGAAAGTGAAAGAGTCTTTTTACTGGTCACATGTACATTACAGCAAAGAATTAATCTTTGAAATTAATCTTTGCATAATCCTATGTTAGGAAGCTGTGGTCGGCCATATTACATCGCCCCTGGAGCACAGAGGATTAAGGGCCTTGCTCAAGGGCCCGAGAGTGGCAGAAAACTAGCCTTTTTTTTCTTTCTCTTGCAGTTAATAAGACAAAAAAACCAGCTTGTGCTCTTGCAAAGAAATTCTGAAAGCCACTATGCAAAGACAAAAAAAAAAATCATACTAACCATTACAAAGCTCTGACTCTGAAGACTTCTTTAAAAAATTGTTTCTTTCAATAATATTACCATATCATTGCTTATGCAGCATTGCTGAAAAAAATATATTATACTTGCCATACAAGACTATGGGAATGGGAAGTTCATGGCGATACTCGAGCTTGAACTCCAGAACTGTTACCCAGAGCCTTAACCACTAAGCGACCACTTTCCCTTAGATTATATAATATATGTATTATTAATACATTATAATAAATTATAATATATTATAATGAATGTATTATTCAGTTATTTGTTTCTAACATTTCTAATAGCAATCACAAACTCAAATTTCTGCTCTTCAATCAGCAGATTGCTAAGTCAGGAACTTTTAGCTGCACCCAGGTAAAACTATTTTGCGAGCTGAACCGAGATCAGCATTTCTTTCGATCAAGGGTCAAGGTTTAGCTTGAGAAATCATCTACTGAATCAGCTCTTTCCTCACTTGGCTTGTTTTTGCTGCATTATATTGTAGCAGCATTTTCCACACATATAATACTTCGGCTTTACTTCTGAGCCCCCTGGGATATTTCATTACATTAACAAAACATCATCTAATTCATTCATTAATATGTCGAAAGAATCAGTGCACCTCGTTTTCAGTTTGGCCGTGATAGCTCAGGGGTAAGGGGGGGAGAGGAGGCACACATTGGAGGCAACTAATGAGAGAAAAGAACAGGCGGAGATCATAAAAAATTCTTCCTTCCTATTAATGATTAAATGTTAATTACCATATGAGTTTGATTGCCAGCCAGCAAATAATAATTGTAAAGAGGCTGACAGACTGTGCGCTCAGCTTTATGAATTTGCTCTGCATCAGCTTCTTTCTCTCAGAGAAGCTTTTAATATTTGCATGTTTTTACGGTATTTTCCTCTTCCAGTTCAGCCGATTGTAATAATTCCATTTAAGGCATTTTCGAGCACCAGATTGCATCTGATGCGTAAAATTAGCTCAGTTTTTGTTGCCTGAAATAAACCAGAACCTGTTACAAGTGACCTGTGCTGGAACTGGTGCAGCTCAAACTCCTTTATTTATTGGCAGCTGATTTATTGTTTTGCAGTTTTGTATCTATCTGTTTTGTTTTGTTTCATTTTTGTTTTTGGCTTGAGATCCATGATTTCATGCTGGGAAATTAATTCAGTATAATCCGGGCTAGATTTAAACATTTTTAAAGTATGATCAGACTGAATTAAAATCTGGTTCAGTCATATGTCCAGTTTCAGAAATTTGAATAGTGCAGGAATATCAATTTACTATCTTTATGCCTCAAAAACAGAGGTCAATTGTAGGAGTTCCTGCTTTTAGATGAACCCTGGATAAAACAGCTCGGTGTAAACAGTATGAGCTTTTTCCTTTCCTTTCCTTTCCTTTCCTTTATTGCTGGGATGAAGTGATGTCCTGATTTGCTGATTAGTATTTTTGGCCCAAAGCACTATTGTGTGTCTGTGGAGAGATGCAGTTACGTAGTGTTGAATCTCTGTTATTTATTATGTAATAAATCATTAAAAGGCTTAGTTATGTTGTACATGAATTCAAATTGTGTGTCCTGCTCATGAACTCACTGTGACATGTTTTTTTTCTGTCTGTCTCTGTTTCATCATCATAGAGCTCAATTCAAATCACCTTCGATGATGGTCTTCAGCACCCGGTATCTGCATCCATCGATCATGTGACCTGCACAGACCAGTCAGCACACAGCATGGTGAGGCAGCAATCCCTCTTTTTATGGCTCTCATGATGCCGCATAATGCTGTGTTCACGTGTCTACGGTTATTCAGTACAAGTGATGACTGCAGGGGTAAACAGCAAAGCCCAACCGAGCATCAAGGGTTCTTAAGCTGTTTTAGTGGAATAGCGCTTTATAGAGCAAATGCTATTAGAATGTCATGGAAATTATTATTGTTTTTCTTATCAGGTTAAATAAGGAATAGAACACAACCAGTGTTGCTGTCATAGAAGAATAATTATTGCTGAGGTGGTGTGAAGCAAATAAGTGGATTGTTTTACAGCACGTATTGGAAGCATTTTATTGCTCTGATCTGAAAACTGTTTGCCAACAATTACAATTTCTCATATGTCAATAAACACCATGTATTTGATCTGTTATATTTAATATCGTAAAGCATTCGCAAGGCAGATTACGTCCTGTTCTCACTTTGGTAAAAAAGAAAAAAAAAACAGTTCCCACAATCTTTCTTTCTCTTGTAGTTAATAAGACATTAAAAGCAGTAATTTTGCAAAGAAATTTCAAAACCCGCTATCCAAAGGCAAAACGTCATACTGATGGTTACAAAGCTCTGACATCAAAGGCCAAAAATGTTTAATAAAAAGAAAAATTCTACCATATCAAAGATCATACAGTCTTTAAATATATAATATTTATGATTGCCATACAAAATGAAGAGAATGGAATGTTCTTACTATAGAGAAGGAAATATATTAGACTAATTACATTGATACCCTGTGTTTTATATTGCAGGAGACTTATATATAGTACAGCTTGTGCTTTAACTCAAATTTAAATTTTTACAGAATTGAATAAAACACCACCCATTTCATCCCTTTGTTATGGGGCTGAGGTAAAAAAAACTAACGGTGGTATTCTGTATCAAAATATCTTCATAAAGATTTCTGTTGTTTTATTACAAATCACTAAATATCTATTCTTCTGTCGATATTTTACTGCTGGCATGTGAACGCAGCTTATATATTTTTATTATAATGAATAGATTTACTTTTAATGAATAAATCCACTTTTGTGTATGCCTGTGTTCACCCTGTATCGTCCTGTGTTATAGATTCCGTGATAAGAATATTTTATGTATATTTTGAACATTCAGTTTACAGTTCGTGTTATTTCTAGATTACTTGATTCATGGCAGTTCTCAGCATCTAATTGCAGCACCTGAGTTTGAAGTTGCATCAGACAGTATGTGTAGAATCTGAGAGTCTGTAACTCCAGTTTGTTGTTACAGTAGCTTGCATAGGTTAAAGATTTTCACAAAATAGCCCATAATATTTAGATTGGTTGGGGGTGATAGTTTGCTTATTTAATCACAAATTAATAAAATGCTGTGATTATATTTGTTCATATCAATACGTTAAAACTCCTAAATTAGGTCTGTTGCTGCCATGAGGCATTAAAAGGCACGTAATTAGTTGAATGGGGTCTACATCTGTGTAATTAAAGTGTCACTTGTTCTCAGAATAAATTGTTTGTTTAGGGCCCAGAGTAAACATAATTAAGCAAAAAGCATTAAAAAGACTAAAGTGCAATCAAAACAAATGCAGGAACAAGGTCTGGAAATGTATTAAATTGGGTTTAATTTAAAGAAAAACAACCTATAGAGAACCTTTAGATCCTTTGAAAATGGAAAGAACATGACTCTAACAGAAGAAAGGGATCCATAACTCAGATGGGAGAAGCCATTCTCAGGAAAACCATAGCCCAAAACCAGTATGTACAGAAAGGTTACCTGTTTTGCTGATAAATCAATATTGCACTTGGTAATAAGGCATTATGTTGGGCGGAACCCCAATACTGCTCATCAACCTGAGAACACCCTTCTGACAGTGAAGCATGGTGGTGGTAGCATCATGGTGGTAGTAGCCCTTTGGCTTCATGGTAGGTTCTCTGAGTAAACTCTCCCTTATTAGCTGGTATTAGTATATGCCACTTTGGGATATTTTTTAATAACGAAACATTTCCACGACTTTGTCCAGACATGGCATGATCCTGTTGTTTATGTTCTTTTTGTGTGGAGTCCATATAGTTTATTATGTATTTTCTCATATAAACTAATTATACTGTATTGTAGTATGCAATTACTATAATGTGATTATTTAGCGTAGACTTAAATTATATCTTTTCCCCTTTAAGGTTCTGCAGTGCAAATGTTCGGTTGACACAGTAACATTCCCTGTTACCGTCACTCAGCAGTCACCTGCAGCTGTCTCCATGGATACATACCAGGTTTCCATGAAGCCCATTCAGGCCCAGGTAAAAATACAAATAATGTGGAATTGCTTTCAGAAGTCTGCCTGGATGTGTGTTACTGTGTTCTTATCATTAAAGTTTTACACTGTATTTTGCTCAGGGACTCTCTTTTCCAGCTCTGATACCCACCGCTCTGTACAACTTTCTTGCTTCTGAAACACCCGATTCAGGGCCACGGATAATTACCTGATCAGGTGGAGCAGGTTTTTTTTTTTAGAAATACAGTACCAATCTAGTCATCTCCAGGAGCTTCACTGTGGAGAATCCTGTTTTATGTGTATATATTCAGACAAATATTTGGTACAAAACATACCATTATAGTTAAACACACAATTTAAACGGTCATTCTGTTTATCTTTAGGGTTAAGGTAAATCCAGTCTTTATCCAGGGAACATTGGCTTCAAAATGGCCAGTTAGTTGCAGAGCTTCATAAACACACATTCAGATCTTGGGTAAATAATTACATCCAGTCCATCTAAATGGATTTAGGGGAGGTGAGAGGAAACCAGGGAAACCAGAAGAAACCTATAGGACAGTGTGCAAAAAGATCCACATATACAGTAATCTAAATTATGTTTTATTATATATTATAAATGAATTATATGTCCTATTAATATTAGATTAATTTATTAGTCTACTATAATGGCTCAGGAACACCGGTTGCATTTAATCACGTATGCTGCACACCTCCACGATGAACTGTAATGAATGGACATTCGGTGTGATGAGAATGGGTTCCATTTTGAGTCTGGTTTCTCTCTAGGTTTCTACCTCATGCCATCTCAAGGAGTTTTTCCTCGCCACAGTCACCACTGGCTCGCACATCAGGGACAAACGTATACATTATTTTATGACCGCTTTGTCTGTGTAAAGCTGCTTTGAGGCAATGTCCATTGTTAAACACGTAATACAAATAAAAATGGATTGAATTGGGATGAATTAAATTAACAGTTGAATCATGACGCCTCACGTTGTGAGATTTGATAAAAACTGCTGTACCACAATTTATAATTGAATTTAATAATTTAATGCTTAATTTGACCTCAAATAATGTGCTTGTTACAGTGTCAAATTGCTGACTTGATTCGCATTTACAGTACAAAATAAAAACTTATCGTGATGCGATACATATCCAGCCATATATTTGCATCAAGTACATTAATACTGTCATTAAATTATTAAGGTATGGTTTGCTGTATTCCCCACCTGACATGTGGCACTACCATTGAAAATCTCCCTGGGTTTTTGCCTTATAAACTGGCTTCTAGATAATTCACTTGCCGTTCAGATCGCCTAAAAAGAGTCAAGAGTCTTATTTTAGTCAGCTAAAATATGATATGCTATAAATATCTAATCTATCTGTTGTTTCATGCAACGCCTTAGGAGAGCTGCTTGTTGGAGCTTGTTGCTTGTTGGAGGTGTGCCTACAGTGTCGGTTTACACTGTTCTCCTTTTGCCATCTCAATAATTTAATGAAGCCTTAATGTGACTGTTGGGGCAGTGGTTCATGGTGGAGCAGGCTATGATATTGTTTCTCTGGGAGGTATTCTTTACAATCATAAGGGCAGGACAATTATGAGTGAAATAAGAACACCTATTAACCAGGGCTGTATTTGTAATTATATTTAATGGGAAACATATTTTGTAAAGTAGTCATAATACACGTAATGCATTTCAGAAATGAAGTCAAGGACAAAGCTCAGTGTCCAACATTGTTCCTTTTGTTTGGTAATCAGGTTTTTACTAACGTCAGCCACACCTTTCAGCTTATATTAGGTTTAGTTTTGTGTTTTGTTCATGAGGAACACGGCCACACAATCAATAGTTTGGTAGTTTATGCTTTTTTGTTGCAATCTATGTACCAAAATTGGGCAGCAGGTTAGTTGTCCATACTCCTTGTTCTTCATTCACAGCTGTCCAGCAGACAATTACTCACTGTAAGCTGTTCATTTTACCTCTAAACAACCAGAGAAAGAGAAAACTCTATTTTTAATTTCTCGATGTGTTGTCCTAACAAAACATGCTGTACTTGGTTCACAGATGTGGTCTGGCCTTTGGCATTGTGGTTTATCTTATTATTATTATTGTTGTTGTTAACAGTAACTGGTGATCGTCCCAACAACCAATCACTAATAACTATGATCCAATGATCATGACAACCAATCACTAATCCCCAGTGTTTGTCTTCTGCACCTAATTCCTGTACAAGTAATGTGTTCCTAATGTTTTCAATTGCTCACTTCATGTTCTTTGCTGGATTTATAGTATATTGTAAATACATAAATAGTTTTGTTTAGGGCCGCAGCTATCAATTATTTTAGTGATCGAGTACTTTTTCGTTGTTAAAGAGCAATACTAAATATACAAGAGATAATAAGACGGGTCTCTTAAAATGAACGAGTCATTCGGAAAAACATTTTTATTGCTGAAATTGCATACAAAAATACCTGTAAAACCTAAACCCATTTATTCACCATGTTACATCAAAATACAAATCACACTGTACAGTGTTTTCTTTATGTTTTAGTTTGCAATGATCCCAAACTTTGGAAACTTTCTGCCGTTTTCTTTGACCTGAATCTTTTCCTCTGCCCTCGCTGTTTTCTCCCTGTTCCTCCATTTTACATTCTTCTGTGTTTACCTGCCCAAAGCGCTCCAGAGTTTAGCAGGTGGTGCATCAGTAATAACGGCCCGTGGGGAAACACAATGTGCCGTGTGTAGTTAAATGGATTAAACTAATCATTTGCCTTGATGCTTTTTTGTATTCTAAGCCCTGTTTTTTTGTGATTTCGTGACTAAAGAAGTTAGAAACTGTTTTTGTATGTGACATTATAAGGCCACTATTATAGCTAATGTTTGAGAATGCATTAATTGATTTCCCCTACAAAAAAAAAAGAGTGGACAACACTGGCGTTAACCAGCGCTAGACAATATTTCCAAAATCAGCGGTATGAAGTAGTGTGATAGCAGTGACTTAGCTGAACGAAGGTCAGCACAGTGCAGCACAAAGACTGTTGTAAACTGTTTTGTTAGTAAAACACACAGTCACATTGCATTCAAACACTTTGTCGGGTGAAAAGAAAGTTGCTAAACATATTAAAATAGCATCACTACATGAGATGACAGAGCAGCGCAGCTTGAAGCCAAAATATTAGCCAAGGATTATGTGCCTGAGGGTAAAAGCACAATATGCTTTCTAAGTGAAGACAGTGACAGAAAAGCATGAAGACACTGGCTCCATGAAGTGGTTCCATGGCCTATATAATTGCACATAAGTAGGTTTTGGATATTGCATTTAGAAAATTGTTTGGTCTAGTTCATCCGTCTTCTACAAGTTTAACACAGAACTGGGATGTGTCACCCAATAATTCATTCCAATTACTACTGTAATACCTGGTGTGTTGGGGGGGGTCTGTTTAGTTGCAGGTCTGCTTGGAGGAGGTGGAGCAAGAAGGACTTCTGGTGTCCTGGATGTTTTCCCAGCAGCCTTTGCTGTCCTTAACTGTGACCCCACGACAGAGAGTCCAGCGAGAGGTGAGGGAAGGTTTACCTGAACGCACAACAGCTTGTCATTTATTTACACACAGTCTTTAGTAACGGTTTAGCTTGCTTAAGGAATTAACATTATCCTCGAATGACTTTTATTCCCCTAGTTTAGAAATTCTAGCTAGCTGACAGAGCAGCTCACATTCCCCAGCTTCTTAGCACTAGGGGGAAAAACACCATTAGACAGTGGAAAAACGAAATGATTGAAAACCACCTCAGAAATTGAAATCTGTAGGATTTTTGAAGGGTTCAGCTTTGAACTCGATATTATGAGCACAGAATGCTATGCATAGTCAGCTTTGTAAAATGGTAGGGCTGTTACAAACAAAAGAATCATCTTTGCAATTCTATAACAAAATAATAATACACTTTATATACAAATTATAGTCCGGGGACATTATAGTGTTGCCAGGTTCGAGGAAATGATGAAGAAGCCTTATTGGTAGAAAGTCTAGAAAACTGCCCTTTTTGTTATTCGTGTCTGATTTTCATAACTATTTTTTTTATTATTATTTCTAAAATACACATGCTAATGCAATAAAATTTGAGAAATGCATTGAAAAGGTTTATAGAAGCCGTGTATTTTTAAATACCATTTTGCTAAAACCTGTATTCTGACTACATATTTTATTAGTGACTGTGGTGATAAATAGTGTTTATATAATTTGTAAGTCGCATATTTGGACTTTTGGGTTTGAATTTTGGGTTGCTTTCATTTGGAAAACACAACAAACTGCACAAAATTCTCTACACAGATGCAGTAGGGATATGCTGCTCTATACAGTCATGGGTATTAATGCTGGTGGAAACTTCGCTCAAACCACAGTGTACAATCTGAAACCCATTATGTTTGTGATTCAATTAAAATGTATTTTTCCTTTTAAGTATAGTGCCATCTTGTAGTTGCTCTGGGGACGATATGTGTGATTTGTGTATTATTACTGATGAATGTGGTCTGAATCTGTGTGAAGGATTCGGAGGCAGAAGTGGATGTGGATATGATAGTGAAGCTGGTGGAGGATACACTGTACGCCACACAGCCTGCAATGATCCTCAACCTGAGAGCGTGCGTCTCCAGTCCTGCTGTAAGAGTGCACGTGTACACACACACACGCACACACACACGCACACACAATTTACATCATGTTTGTGTTTTAATTTTTTGTTTGTCTCATAGATTAATGTGTTTGAACAGGCTTGTATTATTTCCAAATATGATATCTAAAGGTGTGGCTGTTTATTTCATTGAAAAGACAAGCAATTAAAATCATTTACGGTAATTCATTATCCTCTGTTATTTACTAAACAGTAACCTCTGTCCTCTTTCACAGTTTCCCAGAGAAAAACAGGAAGGGAGTCAAAACTCTCCGCAACAGAGCAGTGCTATGAAACGCCTTCTGGTTCGCCAACTCAAAGTCACCAGGATCAAAAAAGGTATCACCTTCTTCCTGCCAATATTCTCATGGACACATTGGTTTGCTCTTCAAAACAAATCAACCCACACATTTACTGCAAATAAATCCACACGTTTTCCTTTTTGAAAACAGCTCTGTGGGTGTTTAAGAGGGTAATGATGATGTGTGCCCTCAGATACGCATGATCATGTTGGGGAGCTGTGCTGCGTCCTGAGTCTGGACATCCCAGTGCTGGAGAAGAGAACCCGTTTCCTCACACCTTCCTCCAGCCCCAAAGCCACACTAGACTGGGGGGAGGACCTTACACTGTGAGTGTTTTTGTGTGAGCAATATTACTTAGAAAGAAAGAACATCTGAGTTGCTTAGGTTGAAACTTTGAGTGATAGCTCAGTGTGTAAGACCATATATAGCTGTTTGGGTTTTTTTGTAAAAAAAAAAAAAAATAATAACTGTAAAATGAAAAAGTAAACTTGAGTTGTGTTGCATCAGTTCGGCTTAACCAATCATCTGTGCCATGGGATAGTCAACAATAAGGTGGTGTGATGAAGCCTGACATCAAGTTGAGCTACTGATGCAGTTATCCTGAAGTTTATTACTTTACTTTAGAAAGATACACTACATAGACAAAAGTTTGTGGACACCTGACTATAAGATGTACAAGCTTTTTAAACACTCCATTCCTTATCAAGTCCCCGTTTGCTGTTAAAATAACCTCCACTGTTTTAGGAAGATGTTCCACTAGATTTTGCCGTGTGCTTGTGGAGATTTGTGCTCATTCATCCACAAGGTTTAGTAAAGGCAGGTACTAGTGTAGGATGAAGAGGCCTGGGTTGCAGTCAGCGTTCCACTTCATCCCAAACGCGTTTAATAGGGATGAGATCAAAGCTCTGTAGCAGACTACTCAAGATCTTCCACTCCAACCCATGCAAATCATATCTTCATGGAGCTGGCTTTGTGCACAGGTTTGGGTTTCCTGTTTAAAGTGCTACATTTTATTATAGGGCATCTGAAGACGTTCTGTACAAAAGCTTTGTGGAAACAGTTTGGAAAAGAACCAAATAAAGCAGGAAAGGTCAGGCGACCCAATACTTTTGGAAATGTATTGTTTGTGTTAAACTGTTTTAAAGCCAGACATTAAAGGATTAAAGGTTTGGTGTAACGGAGCTGCCACAAATGAAAAGGACAGTTTTGTATTCAGATATCGATGAATTGATTTAATCATTAGAAATATACATACTTTAAAAGGAAACCACTTCATTGAAATAAATGGGCCTTACCCGTTCTTTCTTTTATTCTTATTCTGAGTGTGAGCTCGACATCGAATCCACCCTCCTCCCATGGCACAGTGGATGTGTGAATGAGCCATTAGTTCAGTATTTAATTCAACACTATTAACAGGATGTTCACACTCTCCTGCTGTGAATGATTATAATTCTGCAGTTTCAGCACATGCTGTACTGCTGTACTATTAATTGCTCTTTAGTATTACCAAATCACTGTGATTGGACACTTGGTGGTTTATTTTAGATTTATGTACTGTTTATTTACACTTTAAACCAATTTAAATTTAGTTGGGTTTAAAACATGACCCCAAGATCTTTTAACTTTACTTTTTTTTTTTTTGTAGGGATTTGCAACCAGAAACCAAAGAACTCAAAGTTAGACTAGTGGAACGCAATAGCAAAGGAGAACGTAAGTCGTTGACATATAAACCAGTCTGAACATTGTTCTACATATAGGTGTATTTCAAACTTGTCATTTATTATTTATTAATTTATTTATTACTCTTTTTTTCTTTGGCGTCAAGATGGCAACACTTTCTATCTTCAAATGTTTGTGGTTTTTTTTTTTTTATGTTTCGCTTGATAGGATCTTTGCCAGGCCATGCTTGCTTATCCCTGGATATTCCTAAGAGGAGTCCCAGTGGACAGCAAAGGCTTTCCATTACACCAGGTCACGGTCTGACACCAACGGCTACAGTCACATTGGAGGTAAGAAGTGTGTTGAAATGATCATTTATAATCTAATACTGATATTTGATATACTTTGATTAATAAAAAAGTCTTATTATATTAGTATACCTCTTGTCTCTCATTTAAAACTACAATTCTAGGTATCCTAGGCCCTAATTTTGTGTGTCCTTCCACATAGGTCATGTATGTGGAGTTAAATGACGTACGTGGATGTCATAACGCCACCCCGCTCCGCTCCTCGCTCACGCCGTCAAAAAAAGTGGATGTGGACCGTACGATCATGCCCGACGGCACTATTGTCACCACCGTCACCACCATCCAGTCACGACCGAAACTGGACCGCAGACTAGGTAGCTTCATCAGAACCTTTAATGAGTTTGCAAACTATTTAAATCAAGGAAATGTAAAATGTCTTGTAGGCAGGTAAAATATTAGTTGGTAAATATAAAAATGAACTTATTATTAAATATTGAAAATGTACTTGTAATGCTGCTCTGCGATAACTTTGTTCTTGAATCTGAAGTTTAAAAAGGTTTTTTGTGGTATGTAATAAACACTTCATTGTTATTTATTTTTACTTGTGTATTTTCTTTTGTTTCCGTTTGTCTGCCTGGGTGTGCAAATAGGAGATTCTCCCTCCAAATCTCCCTCCAAGGTGGAGGTTACGGAGAAAAGGCCGACAGTGCTGACAGAGAGCTTCCAGACCCGAGCCAGCATCAGCCCCACGGCTAACAGTCAGTTATCCATTAGGTTTTTCTTATTGAGGCTTTCAGAGCACTAAAGAGTCTAGTGGTAATTTGTGAAGTGACAGTAATCGTCTGATATTGGTTCAGTTCAAGTTGTCCATTCGTTTGTGTGTGCACACTGTCTGTCTGTATCCCTACAGGAAGTCCGATCTCAAATGGTCTGGATCCTGTAGCAGAGACAGCGATCAGGCAGCTGACCGAGTCAGCCAGTAAGGCGGTAAAGAAAACGCCCACTAAACGCAGCACGCTCATCATCTCTGGAGTGTCAAAGGTCAGATGACATCATAGGGTGATTAAAAAAAAAAAAACGTCTTAGCTTGTGCTGCCATAATTCTGCTTTGGACGGCCCATCCCCACCTCAGTCATTATTCTGATCACATTTTTTTTCATGTAGGACATTGCATAGGCCAGTATGTCTCATTGTCTTATGTTACCAATCTCAAAAGATAGAGTGACAACTGAAAATGTCACAAACATAACCATGTGGCAGAGCCATTTTTATTCAATCATAACTCTCGTATTGAGGTAGAGATCTAGTTACTTTCCAGTTTAAACAATAAAAATCAATGGCACTTTGGAATATTTGTGAGCTAATGTACTGTATCTTGGCTCCAGTAATACAGTGTAATGCATTTAAAGCTGAATCATGGGAAGGTAAATGTTTAATCAGTACATGACTGTGAGATATCCCAGCTGCTCAGCAGGCTAGTTTTTAGGATTGATTACTTTAGATTGGGGGAGTAAACATTTTAAAGTTTTCTGACATTCTGCATTATGCTTAAAATGACAGAGGGTACCGATGATCTTGTACAATAAGAACTAAATATAGAGATGAGCATAATGCCTGATAAGAATGCTAATATGAATGAATCGTATCTTTACTCATGTGTGCCATTTTAAGCAATGACTAAACATAAATTCTGTATAGCATAAGCAGTACAGTGATGGCCACATCAAATGTACATAATTTTCCACTTAGCTGATTAGCCATAATGTTTGCTGCTGTAGTTTCGTGTTCGAGCTATGAGGTAATGCAATTACATTTTGTTGACAGAATCAGCTTCTACTTTTTTATTTTTTCATATTACTTTTTACAGAAAATGCAATTTGGAAATACGTATAAATACATCATATTTAAATTTAAGATTATGGTTTATAAAGTGATTTGTTAAAATGATATAAGCGATAGTTTCGGGTGAAATAGACTTCCACTGCATGTTCGCTAATGTAGTCTCTTAGCTTCAGTGTAAAACTAAAGACACAGTAATCAGACACTAAATAAGCCCTTGCTTAATCACTACAACTGGGGTAAACAAAAAAGTTTGTCACATTGATTTTCCTTCCACTCTCCAGGTTCCCATTACAGAGGACGACTCTGCACTTTCAGTGGGTTATGCTGCAGCCATGGACGCTGCCCTGCAGGGGGAGAATTCTCCTGCAGGGAACCACAACCATCACGGAGCTGCTGCACACCAGGACGTCGATGAGACCACACCGTCTGATGCTTCTGAGCGGCCGTCTGTGGACGACGTGGAGTCAGAGACAGGATCGACTGGAGCACTCGAGACACGCAGCCTCAAAGATCATAAAGGTAAGCTCTGACAGGAAGATATGGTTTTTTTTAGGAGCAAATCATTTGTAGCTTCTCACTGGATGCAGGATTTTAACGGTTGAGCCTGACCAGGGCTGTGCCAAAAGAAAGAATATGATGTAACATAACAAAAATGTGCTACTTTTGCTATAATTGGCAACCAACTTACTGATGTGTAAATAAAATATGGCTAATTCATTAATTAGATATGAATTAATCATTAATTTTGGGATCATTGTCCTGCTGCAAAACAAATTACAGGGTAAGTGCAAAACAGATGGTATAGCCGGCCGCAAAATGCTGTGGTAGCCATACTGGTTAAGTGTGCCCTCAGTTTTGATTAAATCACCAACAGTGTCATCATCAAAAACACCCCCACACTATTAAACCTCCTCCTCCACCTCCACCTCAGTGGAAACCACAAATTCAGGAACTGTCCATTCACCTTCTGTACATCTAACAAAGACACCAGATAGTACCAGAAATCTCAAATTTGGACTAATTGGACCAAAGGACAAGTTTCCACTGATCTAACTGGCTTCGTTTTAATTGTGTTTCTCGACCCAAGCAAGTCTCTTCTTGTTGTTTCTCCGATTTTATGGTTTCTTTGACGCAATTTAACCATGAAGGCCTGACTTACACAATCTTCTCCAAACAGTGGATGTTGAGATACGTCTTCCACTTGAACTCCAAGAAGCATTTATGTCAATTGGTGATTCCTGAGTCTGGTAATTGTGTTAAATTGATCCTTTTCTGGGACGGTCCTAAGAAAAGCCTGTTTCATCAAAGGGTTCATGGTTTTGGAGACTGTATTTGGGAATACATTTCAAGTTCTTGGGATTTTTCAGATTGACTAATCTTAATTTCTTCAAGTTAAAGTTTAATTAACTGAGTGTTTCTGGCTATAATATGGATTTGTACAGTAGTTGTAGTAGCACTAATAGGTTAATTGACTCTATACTCTCCCTCTCTTCTGCACACGACAACCGAGGACTTCCAGGTGACTGCGTTGTGAATCTGATGAGAGAATGGCATTAATTTACCGTGCTGTCATCAACACTAATTGTAGCTACTTTTGACAATCTAAAATATATTTTTGTTTATAATTTTGTTTATACCACAAAAGAAAAAATAATATTTTGTTTACTACATAATTCCATGTGATCTTTCATAGTTTGGATGCCTTTAGTTTTAATGTACAATGTGGATTATAATAAAAAAGAATAAAGAATAAAGGTTATCCATGGATTTAGTTAACTGTAAAATCTAATTCCACTATGCGTGATATTTGACATTATTTATTTATGAACATTATTTAACTGTGCAAAATATATTTTGTGAATTTTTTTTTATGTTCCAGATTTATTAAACCCTTAGGTTTAAGCAGAATATATTTAATATATTTTATTTGTTTCTTTTTATTTGTGATTACGATTTGTTTCTAGGCTTTTTATTATGTAGTATAGCTTATTTCTCTTTTCTCTTTTTCTTTTCTTTTTTTTTTATTCTATTTTTATTTTGGAGCAGTGGTTAAAGGTTTAACTGCATGTTGTACTGAGTATGATAATCTATCAAATAGAATTTGAATTTTTACATATATACAGCATAAATATAATATATATAATGTATAATATAATTAATTATATCTTGATTTTTTTCTGATTTTGTCTGTGTGGCAGTGGGCTTCCTTCGGAGTGGCACAAAGCTCTTGTTCCGCAGGAGACATCGGGAGAAGAACTCGAGCTTCAGCCAGTCCCACGAGGACGTCACCAACCTGGACAACGACCCGTCCACAGCTTCCTGCTCCTACAGTGGGCGCAAGAAATCCGGAAGCTTCTCCCGCCGCCTCATCAAACGCTTCTCCTTTCGCTCATCTAAAAGCAAGGGCAAAAGCAGTTCAACAAACGGAGGCGCCAGTGCGCTCGACAACTGAATTACACAGGGAAAGAGGAAAGACATGGTGCAGGCGCCAGTCAAAAGACGTTTGAAGGAGTCGTGTAGACGAAAATAAGTCAGTGATCTGTGGTGGTCGTTTTCTTTTGTGAGGCTGTGTCTTTGTGAGATGCGAATTTTGACAGATGGCTCAGGCTGAAATCTCAGATATGGGGAAGACAAAGGGTTGTGAACTTCTTCAAGACTTTTCATTGTCTAAACTGTTTATTTAATAAAATACTTTAAATGGCTGCTTCTATGGATAATTAGGAAGGACCACAGAAGGAGAGTGAAATGCTGTTCCATTTGTTCAGCACAAGGGGGCGATGTGAATCAATCCTCATCAAAGCTTCCTATTTTATGTTGCTATGTTTTTTTTTTAATTATTTAATTTCCATCGGCTGCACTTTGGGACTTTATCAGATTGTTTACAGCGCCGGTGAGCGTTTCATCATGTTTTATCATTTTGTGTTTTGTAAGGTCATAACACTAAATTATTTCTAAACTGGAAGTTTCTCTTATATTACATATGGTGCAACTTGTACTGTGTGACCAGTTGTTTTTGCTGTAGTTAATGGCAATTTAGATATTAAGCTCTGTTTTTTTCCAATAGTGGTACTTATTTTTCTTTTCATTGTGGCACAGTCTTATTTTATAATATTTATTTGTGATCAAAAAATATATATATCTCAAGGTTATGTTGGAAGGGAATTTTACTTGTAAGCTAGGACACGGGTGATGGAGATAAACTAAGTAACGTGATCTATGTTTCATTTTAAATTATATTTACTTACATTTTCAGTACAAATATTTCAGGGTTCATGCATATGAAAGAAAAAAAAAACCTCAGGGGACAATATTAACGGTTTGCGCAAATAATTTTTTTGTTGACTTTTCAGCACCCAGAAACTTTAATTTACATATCTCATCTTTACTGGCAATATCCCCCCTTCCCAGCATGGATAGCGTAGAGATCCAGGCCTACTCGTGTGCAAATAGTGTTGTTTAAATGAGAATGCTTTAATGTATAAGTAATGTTTCAGTCGTAGAGGAGACGGACATTCCCCAGTTTTCATTTTAATAAGCTTTACACTTCAGATGTCAGACTCCGATCATCTAGAAAAAGAGATTCGATTATACATATCATTTGTCCCACTTAGTAGACTGAAGTAGATCTTGTCCTGTTTTTGCTTTTTTTCGATGCTCTTCGACTCCAGATGCACACATAATATTGCATGGCCTTGCTCGTACGAGCTTTTTCATAGGATTAAAAATCATGAGTAATGTTTTAAACTAGAGATGCTCAAACCTTTTATCTATGAAGGGCCAAAAATCTAACTTGATTGAGGGCCATGGGGCAAAATTAAATGTTGCATTATACCAAGCATTATATTAAAATTAAAGCTGCCATGGTTACTCACATTCATGATTTTATAATATTAAATAATAGGTAATCTGCTTAACAGGTTAATTACTACACATTGTAATCTGCAGCTTAATTTCCAGATTTCTAGTTCAGTGAAACTCATAGTATAATGAAAAACAGTCTAATTCATTGTATAATAACGTTTAATACCTAATAAAGCAATTCGGTGATCTGGCGAGAGACATAAAGCTGGTCCTTATTTCTCACAATTTTTTCCAAATAAAATGTTCTTCCTTTTTGCTCTATCTTCTCGTATTTATGGCATTGCAGGCCAAAACAAAGGGGTCCGGTTTTGCCTGTGGGCTAAAAGTTTGGTCATTTCTGTTTTGAAGGAATCGAGCAGTGCATACAGGATGTGTGTTTTCTTACTTTGGGTTCTTCTCTGCTAAAGATGTGAAGTAAAACAGAAATCCTCATACTAACACTAACCTTAAAGACCCAGATGTTTTTTCTTTCCTCGATGAAGAGATAAAGGTCCCCCTCAGAACGCTGGAGCTTTATATAACCATGTGGCATCTTCAATACTTAATGTATTTGAAATAAATTATTTTTTGAAAATGCATTCTTTTGGGGTTCTTTTTCTTAAACCTGGCTGTGCAGATCTTAAAAATACAACAGTGTGTTTTACTGCTTAGGAGAAAAAATGAAGTAAATGCAAAAATAAAAAAATAAAAAAATAAAAATAAAAAAAAAAAAACAGGGGGGGGCGGTTGGGGGCGATACCAAATTGGAAGACTGTGTAATTTTAATGCTGAAGATGTGAGTGATAAGTTTCAAAACTAGATAAGAACAATGGATTGTTAAGGATTTTGCAAGAAACCAATAAAGATAGATTTGTTGGCTACCATTTGTTTTTTGTTTTTTTGTTTTTTCATGCATTTGCATCATAAAACATTTCAATCCCTCACTAATTACGTATTTAACACATCTAATGCTCATGCGTCTCTTAATATATAAAGCAGATTTCTTTAATTATTTCTCTATCTTTTTTTTCCCCCTGTTATTTCTTTTGATTTCACTTTCCGCCAAAAAAGTCGTTCATTTAAAATTCAGAGGGAGCGCGTGTAATTTGTTTGAATTTTCCGCCAAAACATGATTGACAGGATTAAGAACCAATAGCAACACAGACAGACACAACCGCCTAATCAGCGTGCAGGATGAATCAGCAGGGTTGTGATTGGTGTTTCGTTTCCCCTGTTTATGCACGGCAGCTTTGAACCAATTAGCGTTCACATCCTGTGCCGCATTCACCACGACAGCAAATGGAATCCTTCGTCCATGCGGTGTGACCAATGAAAAAGAGGGGGCGGGTAGAAGCGCCCGCGTTCTGCCTGTCCTTAAATACTGCAGCATTGAACCCCGAAGCCTCATACCGATTGTTTTTTTCTTTGGCTGTCAGAAGTAGAAGAAGACGTCCTACGAAAATGTCTGGAAGAGGCAAAACCGGAGGAAAAGCCCGCGCTAAGGCCAAGACTCGCAGCTCCCGTGCTGGTCTGCAGTTCCCCGTGGGCCGTGTGCATCGTCTGCTGCGGAAAGGCAACTACGCGGAGCGGGTCGGTGCTGGTGCTCCAGTCTACTTGGCCGCCGTGCTCGAGTATCTGACCGCTGAGATCCTGGAGTTGGCGGGGAACGCAGCCCGCGACAACAAAAAGACCCGCATCATTCCCAGGCACCTTCAGCTCGCCGTCCGCAACGACGAAGAGTTAAACAAACTGCTCGGCGGAGTGACCATTGCTCAGGGCGGCGTGTTACCCAACATCCAGGCCGTGTTGCTGCCCAAGAAGACCGGCCAGGCCGCACCGAGTTCCGGCAAGGCGGGAAAGAAAAGCTCTTCTCAGTCTCAAGAATATTGAACAATGACTTTGACTGATTAACATCCAAAAAAACCCAAAGGCCCTTTTAAGGGCCGCCCAAGTTGCATAAAGAGAGCAATTTCCATTGTCTATATTGTCTGTGTGCGTCTGTTAATGTTTTTCTACTATTCGGAATAAACGTGAACACGTTAACGCCTGTATTTAACGCTTGCTAATGTTCTTTTTTTGGGTGGGTTGGTAAATTGAGTCACAATTTTTTTGAATAAAAACCTGCACATTATAAATATCAACACTGTTGTAGTAGGACTCATTCATTCCCAGCTAGCATCTAAACATGCTTAGTATCAGCATCATGTCAGATTTTAGCAGGAAAATAAATCATTGAGGGGAAACATCTCGAATTTAAGTAGTTTTATTCATTTTCTCATTAGATTTAAGGCACATATCTGGTCATAGGTAGGTGTGTTTGTGTGTATAAAACCTTTTTTTCTGGCCTCAGACCCAACCCATGAGTGATTCAGTATTGAACAGCGAGTCTTTACCTTTTCTACTGAGAGCAATCCAGCCATGTTTACTTAACTTCCTGAACACACATCACAGCTCTGGACTGAACATTTTCTGCATTGGTTTTAATAACCAAGACACATTTAATGTCAAAGTGTTTTGTCTAAAGTTTCTTTACATTAGCAGTGCATGTTGATATCATTTCCATGCTGAAATGAACACAACCACGTGGTGGGGGTGGGGGTTGAGTCTGCAACAACACAGGCTGAGCTGATGTTGAGTAGAGCAGCTTTGCTGAGGTAGAAATGGAAAAAATACTAATGCCACAGGTGACTTTTAATAATATAACAAGGCAAAGATAAAAATCTCAAATATGGATTGATTTCATTTAGTGAAATTTATCAGCATGGCCTGTGTTTTGGAGTGGGTAAATTCGATCAATATATTTTTTTATTAAATTAACTCGAACACAACCAACCTTCTGTGACATGCTGTAATAGATTCATATATAATGCACAGCTGTACCTTTATAACTTTTATCTCGCAGCAATCTTAAACCTCAGTATACATTTTAGAATACAGCTCCATTGTTCTGTATCTGTATGTATACATGGTACACATGCTGTGCTATGGTGTGACAAAAACAAAACAAAAAAACTGAACACAAGGTTTTGGCTGGCATAGAAAAAATGTGTTCACGGTTAAAGGATTGTTCCTTCAAGCCTATTGATGTCTACTGGACCCACCTATAATCTGTGCCAGGTCTCTTAAGGGGCAGCAAGGATTACTGAAAGGCCTAAGTGTGCTAAATATAAATGGCACCGAATATTTCTGCAAGGTATTCGGGCAAAAGAATGGAAGCACATAGGAGAACAAACATGGCAAATCTGATTAATAATAATAAAAAAATATTCAATTAAACTAAACCTGATTTCTTTATTAAAGAGAACTTAGAGCTTTAAACACCAGCTATACTCCAGATAAAAAGGTTAGATGTAAAAACCCTGTAGAACCTTTTTTCCCTGAGCCCGATTTATTTACTTTGTCATAATAATGAAGAATTCAGCATGTAACATGGTTTTGATCTAATATATATAAACATCAATGTATTTAGAATTGAGGCATACAATCATTTAAAGAGCACTGTTTACACCTATGACCTTTAGTTTGAATATGTGTGTGCATTTTTTATGTTGGCAGTGTTAACTGTGTCCCGTAGATCAGGATTGGCTGGCTGCCCGAGAGAAGCCGTTATCGGACATCGTTGAGCTGTCTGGCCGTAGTAAGGATGTCCTTGGCTCCTTTACTGAGCAGCAGGTTGGCAAGATCAACACCCAGGTTCTCGGCAGCGTCCAGAGCAGTCAGCGAAATGCTGTTGGCCGTGACTCCGACATGAGCGTGCTCTTCTGCGCTGTCGTGCACCTGAAAACAAACAAGCAAACAAAAATGAAACGGCTTGAAAAATATGTAAAGCTTTAACCTGTTTGAAGAACAAGATAAAAAAAAAAAACTTTAAAAGTAATGTTTTCATGAACAAATTGTTCAATCATCCAGCTAATTAATCATCCATCAGTGCATCAAGGTCTTTATTCCACCCCATGGACACTGAACATAAGGCGTAGAACCACCCTGAATGTCATCTCAATCCATCTCAAAGCACCATACACTATATAGACAAATGTATTGGGACACCTGACTTTTCACCTACATGTGGTTCTTCCACAAACTGCTACCACAAACCTGGAGACACACAATTTTATAGGATGTCCTTGGATGCAGTAGCATACAATTTTCCCTTCACTTTAACCCAAACCTTTTCCAGCATGATGACCATGCAGATATGGGTTACATGGGTTGGAGTGGAACATCTTGGGAAGTGGTAGCTCAGTGGTTAAGGCGCTCGGTTACTGATCGGAAGGTCAGGGGTTCAAGCCCCGTTATTGCTAAGATGCCACTCTTGGGCCCTTAAGCAAGGCTCTTAACCCTCTGTGCTCCAGGGGTGCCGTTTCATGGCCGACCCTGCGCTCTGACCCCAGCTTCTGAGCAAGCTGGGATATGCGAAGAACGAATTTCACTGTGCTGTAATGTATATGTGACAAATAAAGGCTATTCTATTCTGAGGGGCCAGCTATAGACCTCTGACCTCAACCATAATGAACACATCTGGAATTAATTAAAAGAGGCCTTCTCACCCTACATCAGTACCTGTATCACCAACTCTATTACGGCTGAATGAGAGCAAATCTCCACAAGCACCCTCCAAAATCTAGTTAAACATCTTACCAAAAGAGTTAAGGTTATCATAACAGCAAATGGGAACTAAATATGAAATAAGATGTTCAAAAAGCACATACAAATCTTATGGTCAAGTGTCCAAAATCTTTTGTCCATATAGATCAAGTTCACACACACACACTGCTTCATACCTAGGGGCAATTTATCACAGCCAATCCATCTGAAGTTAATTTTAGTGGCTGGATGAAATCCAACACACCTGGAAGAAACCACTGCATCCATGGGGGGAGAACAATCTTCTAGATGTATTTTTTTTTTATTTATAAACACTATTTACATGATTTGTTTAGCTTTAATACATTTATATAAAGATGAACTGAAAAGAAATTGTTGGCCTAGCATTTTACTCATTGTTTTATCATTTAGATTCTGGGAGAGTGTATTATGAGTTTTGTTATTTTTACATTGTAAAAAATATGGCTATGGCAGATTTGAACTCGATTAATATGTAAAGAATTTTACTTAATCTTTTAAACAACACTGACCATTTCAGTTAAATACTGCACATAAAAAAATATGACCTTGTCAAAAAAATACAATTATGTTTTTCCCCATTAGTACAAACAGCCAACCATAAAAGATCCTGATCCATCCAATCATAAATCCAAATTTTTTAATTGTAGTCATATAGATAATTGTAAACCTATTTTTGGACTTCATATCAGTAAGACATTAATCCAAAACAACAAAATCACTCCACTGTACTATTATTCAACCACACATCTTTTGATGCATATAAACCCGCCCACCTCTCGATTTTCTAGTACCTTCATATTTGTTATATTATATAAGTTTCTATGCAGATTGAGTGTCTCTGTATTGAATAATCCTTTTAATTGCTCAGCCATATATATTTTCAAGTGTTTATATTATTAATGCATCAATTTATATTAAGTGCTTTGTATTTATTATTTTATTGCTGTTGACAAAGAAACCGAATGTGCTTGAGTGCATGTGCACTTACCGTGTTATCGTGTTCAATGATGGTTTGCATGGTGTCCTTCAAGCAGTCAGCACCATCCAGACTGTAAACTGCACCTGTCAGATAGAGCTACAAAGAGAAAACATGTCGCTTTACCCCAGGCGTGTGCACATGCACAAGCTGAAAAACACAACGAGGTCAACACACTGAAACACGACATGCTGTTTCTGTTATTGTCTGGCACCAGAAAAGTTATTTAAGCTCCAACACCATCTCTGTCTGTTTGTCTTTATTATCAGTTTCTTAGTGTGTGTGTGTGTGTGTGTGTGTGTGTGTGTGTGTATTATTTACCACGGAGTTCTTCACTTCGGTGTATACAGCGACAGGTACACTGCAGCCTCCCTCCTAAATGCAGGACAGAGTGATAGCGAGTCACAATCAAACCAAATGAAAAGGCAATTAAAGCTTTTAAGCTTTATTCCTACTACACGTAGGTAGCATATGGATGAGTACCACTGAAACACTCCTGTCCTGTGTACTGAGAAAAGAATGGAAAAATCCAAGCTCTCATATTGGAAGTCTAAGACCATTCATTTCCAATCAACAAACTTATAATACAATCAATTAAAAACTACATAGACAGACATGAGGTTTGTGGACACATCAGCAAGATTTGTTTGGGCTTTTTGAATATTTCTTTTAACATTTAGTCCCCATTAACTTTCATATAATAACTGGGAAGATGTTCCACTGGATTTTGTGGTTGCTTGTGGAGATTTTGTGCTCATTCAGCTAAAAGAGTGTTAGTAAAGGCAGGTACTGATGTAGGGTGAGCAGGCCTGGGGTGCAGTCAGTGTTCAAACTCATCCCAAAGGTGTTCACTAGGGTAGAGGTCAGAACTCTATAGCAGGCCACTCAAGATATTCCACTTCAACTCATATAAACCAAATCTTCATAGAGCTGGCTTTGTGCACAGCGGCAGGAACAGGTTTGGGACTTGCTTTGCCCTTGTTGCTTATTTTGACCTTGCATGATAGTAAAAACTTCCTGCTAATTTTTTTCTGACGTATATAAAAAAAAAAAAAACAAGCAAAACAAACAAAAAAGCAAGAACACCTGATATTTGTGTTTGTATATACAGTGGAACCTCGATAGTTTGTGACTTTTCATTTGGAACTGGCGGAAAAACCCGGATAGTTCGGCGAGAAGTGGCTCGAAAGTTTGGAGTAACATTTTCAAACAGAGTTTGTACTAATAAATTACATAAAAATGTTTGAAAAACTATATTATATTATTCATTTAAAGAAGTCAATAAAACATTTATGACAAGTGATTCACAATTTTTGTTGAGTTTACAGTACAGTACATGTACAATTCCTCTTGAAAAAATAACCATCAGAAGGAGATTCAAAACCTTGCGATTTGTTGTTACTCGCGAGGGGTCATAGAACGTAACCCCCACGGGGACTGAGGTTGCACTGTATTTAGAACACAATATCTGTTTCTTTAGTATAATGAACTCGTACATAGCGACAAACCCAGGGGCCCTTGTCTATGAATATTAGTATGAATATAGTATGTGAGTTCTCAGGATTTTTTTTCTGCACAGCTTTCCACTCTTACAAACAGGAGACACAGATTAGGTAAATGAAGCTCTAAAAAACATGATCAATTCCTTTAACCTGTATTAAATAGCCGCTCTGTGTTCAATAGCACTGTATGTGTTTCCAATACATTACACCCTATTCACTTGTGCGTTGTACGTGTAAGTTAGAAAAACCAACCAGCTGCTTGAGGAACGCCCTCTCACAGATGCAGCGCAGAACAGTGTCAGGGTGGTGGAGGATGGACACCATCTTGAGGATGTCTTTGTCTCTTGCTCTAACTTCCACAGCCAATGCTCCCTAGAATCAGAATGTTTACAGGCCAAGCAAGCAAACTGAATTGACAGCTGAATATATGAAATGCCAATGGATTTTTGAATTTTCAAAAAGTTTCCATTATCAGTGTATATTTTGTTCTTTTCAATCATTTGAACGCATCAACTGACATGCAGTAGTGTTTTAAACTCTTACAGCGACCGTTAGTGAAGATGGTTACACAGGTGTTTCCTTGCATAACAACGACTTTGCCTTACAAACCATGTATGTGTTTTTTTTTTTTACAGAAACAATACTAACATAACCAGATCTTTAAATGACAAAAAATGTAAATAATAACCTATCTGATAATCTGAAAATGACACTTTTGCATGGACAGCCATGTCTGGTCACTCACCTGGCCTACAGCATACATGCAGTCTTCAGGACCCAGAACCTAAAAGAAAACAGGATTTCACTTTTCATAAATCTTTTCAAACAAACTATATATTTTTTTGATATATAACAACAATACAAAATAATTCTTGGTTGAGTAAATAAGAAAAAACTGACAATGGGCCATTGAATTGTAAACCTCAGGTGTGAACCAAAGGTTCATCCAACAGTTTGGACATTGTTTAGATGTTTTTTACACATCCCATCTCAAGTCTCTAGTGCTAATTCTAAAAGATAATTTAAGAACTAGTAACAGGAGAGTGAGCCATTAATATGAGAGAGAGGGTGCAAAAGAGTATGTGAGGTTGCAGTAATGAGACAGAAATGCCTATGAACATGAATCAATATTTCTTTATTCATTGTATTCTCTAAAATAATAATTCATTGGAAAAAAAATAGAATTTGTCTATTTGTGAGTAAGCAATCTTTCCTTTTTCCCCATCCTTTTTTAAAATCTTTTTGCTATTTCAGTTAACATGGCAAATGTACTTCCAGTACTTACCTGCATGGGACTGCTTGAGCAGTAATAGAAAAATAAATGCACACCTTAAAACCTTATAGTAGCAGCTTTAAAAGTAGTATTGATTACTCTTCTCAAATGTTGCATTTAAAATGGTTATATGAAATGTGGTCACAGGAACTTGCACTGTGGAGACCGCAAAACTGAATTTTTAAAAAGATGCAGCTCTAAATGAGTCAACCGTAATATCCAGAAATTCACTATCTGGCGAATTCAGCAGGAGGTTCATATTGAATCTAACAGCAACAAGGTATGAAATTCAATCAGTTAATCTTGGTTCAGTGATCCATATTGTGTCGATTCTCACCTCCTCCATAACAGCCTGGTTTCTGGCCTAAGGCCAGAATAAAGCACATCATCTAATCACATTTCCAGAACCTGTGCATCTTCAGCATCAGAAAATGAACAAAACCGCTGCTGTCCCAATTTACCCAAGACATAACACATTTCAAAAGTCTTCTTTTCTGCTTCAAAATCTCTCATCCATCCTGCTAAACTCTGGATTTTTCAGCATTCTTTTATTTAATTTGCATAAATGCACACAATGATGTTGATTGTGCGCAAGAGCATATCAATACTCAGTTATATATACAAGAGGAAACCCTGTAGTAGCAGATTTTGCTGCTAGGTAGTATGTTATTGTGGTCTGGTGAGTCAGACTCCCAGTGGCGTCATACCTTAGTTTTGAAATGTGCAGCTATTTATGAGAAAGCATTAGAAAAAATACATACAGTAACCATGCACCTGCACACACACAATGTGAATCATGTTCCCTTTCATATCATGTTTAGGGAACAAAAGAAAAAGTTGCAAAGTGCAAGATCTGGCAAGTGTATGTCAAGTGAAAAGGTGCTTTCCCATTGATCCAGGTTTGTGTATACTGCTATTCCAGATGTATTTACCTGATGTTTTTCCTTAGACATGATAATTATCATCTTGGTGGTCTTTAAATATATCATGCAAATATACTCTGTGTTTTTTTTTGCAAAGACTGTATGTATTGTGAATTATTATTTAGTGCTAACATTAGTAATAGTGATTTTTTGGTATGTTATTCACCTGACTGATCCGGCTCTCCCAACCCATGCGCTTGAGACCAGCTGCAGCCAGAATAATAGCAGCATAGTCATCCTTCTCATCCAGCTTCTTCAGACGAGTGTTCAGATTGCCTCTCTAATTCAGCTGAGTAAAGGATCAATTTGAGAAATTTGTATGAACACATAATCCATTCTAAAATACACAAAGTACTTAAACATACACACACACACACACACACACACACACACACACACACACAGAGGCAGGCAAAGGATACAATGTTTTCAAATTCCAACTGGGGGAACCTTTTCTTCAGCTGTGCAGCTCGGCGGAGTGAACTTGTGCCAATCACACTGAAAGAGGATACCAAGGTCAGACTGAGTAAGGGATTCATCTATCCACTGCAGCAGACTTGACATTAGCCTATGAGTATAATAAAAATATTGGGGGCAGACTATTAGGAAATGATGAGTAGATAAAAATACCTGTTTTCTGGCAGAGCGTCCAGAGTGAGTCCAGCATTCTTTGGATGCAGCACCACAGCGTCGTGAGGATTTTCACGTCTAAACAACAAAAAAATTTGTGAATGCAAACAAACAGAATGCGTTTAAAGAAAGATGGATTCATGTGTCGAGTGTGAAGGATTAGAAAACGCACTGGAGAACAGCGCCGATCGTGAAACCAGGAGGCAGTGAGGTAGGAAGGTCTTTTAGAGAGTGCACAACGAGGTCCACCCTGGTGTTGGAGTTGGGGAAGAAAAAAAAAACGTATAAAATTAAACATGTAGAGGTAGTGTACATTAAACCTTTTTTTATTTTTCAGTAAAATCAATCCTGTGTGCACAAATAAACATTCCCTTTTGCTAAATTGCAAACTCAGTTTGTCTATGTAATACAGAAAAAACGGTGGAGAAAGTGTTTAATACGACGTGCTTTACCTTTTGGCTTTAGTGTTTCTGAAAACTCAACCAAAAACCTTTCATAAAAAAATTGACACATGACAATAACTTTACTACAAAATCACCAGGTGCATTCTATTACTAGTTATCATAGTAGCACACTTCTTCACTCTAGCTGGTTGTCACTGAACAAAGATGCTCCATATGTGCATTAAAATTTACGTTTTCCCGACTTTGTTGCATCGATGGGCACGCCCACATCTAAATATGTACAGTGACCGAGTGGCTTTAGAACCCGTCACTGAAATGATTTTTCTCATTGCCCTCTTACAGTGTAATTCAGACACACCATTCAATTCCCATGTTATAGATGGTCTGCTTTCTATAATTAATTTCTTTTCGAGGTATTCTTTTATAACAAATCTTTGCACATTTCTGTAAATATTTTGCCTAACTTATTTTTTTGTCTTTTATGTAAATACTCACTATTCAGTTTGGTTAAACTGTTATGCAAGTCACATTTATTTTTTATATCCTTCAGAAATTTCAGCTCTATAATATATATAATAATAACAACATTTCTCATTAACTACACACATCACTGCAACGCCCCTGAAATAAAAAAAATATATACGATTTTCAAACGTCGTATCAATATTTCACCTCTAATGCATTGTGGATCGCCAGCAGCAGCCATTTAAACAGCATGATTTGCTCTTAGTGGATTAGGAAATGCTCTTAGAATGAAAAAGTAGTCTCAAAAGTCGCCATATTTCACTCTGTAGTGCACTGAAGCCCTCTTAATCCATCTATCTTCTAAATGTAATGCTCTAAGCAGTGCGTCCACTAGTTCGCCATTAGATGGCGCTGCACACTTGAGGAGTATATCCGAGCTGAACATTTTAAGCAGACAGTCGAATCATTTATAGCCAAATCAAACAACAGAACAGTGCTCACTCATTTCTCTCAAGGGCATTCTCCAGCTCTTTGGTGAACAGACTCTTCTCTCCAATCTGTAACAATAAGAAGGGTATATTTAGACACAAATAACATCAGAAGACATTCTGCTCAACATCACTCTTGTAAGAACGGCATTTTAACTTTACCTTTGATAGGGCAGTGTCAAGGATTTTGTCTCCGACTGTCGACATGGCAACTGTAAAACACAAAACATGTAGAGGAAGAATAATAAAAAAAATTTTTTTTAAAGAAAACCAAAAAAAAAAACACTACTGTGGCACATTCTGACATCAGCACTGAACTCAAGTGTAACAGAAAAAAGGAAAGCAGTGGTGTGGATTACACAGTCTCACTACAACACAATCACTCAACTGTGTGTAAAGCATTCTGGGAGGACAAGAGATGACAAAAGAGACAGAGAAGAAAATGAGAAGACCCAGAAAGAGGCCAAAAGAAAAGAAGGGACAAGTGGGACATGATATAATGAAACGGAATGATGTAATTCAAGGAACAGAAAGCAAGCAAACAAGGAAGAAAGCAAGAAAGAAAGAAAGAACACAAGAAAGGAACATTAAGGAAGACAAGAAACCAAGAAAAAAGTGAGGAAAAAGATTGCCAAGAAAGCAAAAAAAGCAAAAAAAAATTAAAGAAAGAAAGCAACACATGTAGAAAACAAAAAAAAGATGGTTTATCCAAAAAAAATCAAGAAAGACAGTAAAAAAAAAAAGCTCTATACCTATCTCTAGCTGCAAGCCTGGATAGAGCTGTTTCAGCATCTCAGCCACACTGTCTGTCTGGATCCGAGCCAGCTGAAAAAAAAAGCACAAGAGTGACACAGCGCATCATGCATATGATATGAAGATTTTATTGATATTTAAACACTGAAATGAAATGCTGTTTAGGTTAAAGTGGATGGGGTCATTATCTGTAATCTTTCTGGAGACACATGGAGACTTGGACTTATCTGATCCCAGCACACTGGCATGTTTGACACACCCACTCTCACTCATCCGTCCAAAACGAACTCATTCACTACTCTTTAATGGCAAGTAAATTATTTAAGGCTGTGTGAAGCCCTGCAAGATCACAAATGAGCAAAAATCCTTAAATGTTTCTTTCCCATTTAATATGGATCCAACTCAAGCGTTTGAGAAGGACGAATTAAAATAGGGCACTGAGGTATTAACTCTGCAATTCCCCAAACAGATTACGCCTAGTTATCAGCATAGTTGAACTAGAATGAACTTAATAGTATTACAAAGAGGAGGTCATGAAGTCAAAAAATATAAAGTCAGACCTGGCTTTTCCTGGTTCCAATGCGAATAATCCGAGTGGTTTTTCCATTTTCTTCCTGAAAAACAGCAGTCAATATAAAAATCTCATACAGACACTAGAAAATGCAAAGTTTTAAGATTCAACTCACGCTTTTACACCTAAATGACTCATCCATCTTATCGTTTAAGTCTACAGCTGGTTTAAATATTCAGACAATTCAAGATGACATGCACTTGTCTCCAGACGCAGCTAATGAATGAACTCTGGGGTGGTGGTTTGGAAAGGAAAGCTGTCCCTTCCTATAAGGCCTTCATCTGCCCTCCCACTGCCCTACGTCTTCTGTGCAATGCTGATAAACTAAACAACTAACTAACTCATTGTTAGCTGGTGTGTCAGTGTGTGTGGTGTCAGATATTCACACACTTACACATATCTCCTTCTTCCACAACACTGCTTTTGTTCATTGCTCTTAAGTCATCTTAACTGACATCTTAGCAGATGGCTGAAAACCAAATTGCACTCTACCGCCTATACAAGTGGACAACAAAAGCAGAGAAGAATGGCTCCTGAAGTATCGGTAATATGATTATATTTGAACATGGAAAGTTTTTATCCTGAGCATTTGCTGTCCAATACGCTGCTCTTCTTACACTAAAAACTATCATACAGTGAGCATGGGTCAGTGTGATGTCTGTCCCAATCGTCATTTATTAAACGGATGTTATAGCTCAGTTTGGGTGTTTTACAACAACCCACCACCCCACCCCCAAACAAACACACACACACACACAAACACACACACAGAGACAGAGTTCCCACTAAACCCCAGTTAGTAGGAACTGTGAATAATAACCTTATGAAGATCAAAACAGGTCTGACTGCCCCTATGGAGGAACCCCCACTGAAGAATGGATCATTAACTTAATATTACGCCAGTGTCATGTCTCATATTTACTGTCTACAAAGGCTTGACATTTACAGATTAAACAATCAACTCTCAAATTTCAAAAAATTCAACCACATTAAGTTCTCCCTTCACCAGAGGTATCACAACTACTTTCGCATGAGGTCATTAGTCAGAGATACGGCAGCAAAGTAATATCACTGTTATTGCTTTTTCATAATACATATCATCGTTCATTTGTAAAAAACATAGTCCAACAGATTTCTCGTGGCATCTAATTCCAATTCATGCAGAAATAATGATATACAGCCATGTCAATTTTTCTTGATTGAAAGCTGTGGGCCGTATATTAATAGTGCACTGCATCTATTAAAATTAAATTGTTGCAATGGTTGATTGTTTTCATGAAATTTAAAAATAAATGCATAAATAAAAAACATGACTCTAATCTCCTTAAGTAATGCAGTTTCATATCAGAACCATATATATGAGAACCAGTTGAATTTATTGTATAAAAGAATTAACTGCGTAATGCAGCTATTCAGTGACCCCTCACAGGAGACATGAAGCTGATTCTTATTTTTAAACACTTTTATATAAATACCATGTTCCCCTTTTCCCCCTTCTTCGCATTACATGGCACGATGAGCCAAATCAAAAGTCAGCACAGGCCAACTTTGGGCATCTCTGCTGTGAACCCTGGACTCCCAGTACAGTCCATTCATTCAGTCCATCCACATGCCAGGGTTAAAAGACAGCATGTATAAGCAATCATATTGTATATGTACAAATAAACAGTTGAGGGATAAGGGCCTTGCTCAAGGGCACTGCAGTGGAAGCTTAGTGGTGGTAGGATTTTTAACTTACACTGATTTGAACATGGAAAGTTTTTAACCTGATCTTCTTACACTGAAAACTTATCATACAGTGAGCATGGGGCAGTGTGATGTCTGTCCCAATTGTCATTTATTAAACGGATGTTATAGCTCAGTTTAGATGTTTTACAACCCCCACCACCACACCCCCCAAACACAACCCCCTACACCACACCCCCCAAACACACACACACACACAGAGTTCCTACTAAACCCCAGTTAGTGGTAAGACATCATGAAATTTACGACTATGAGAACATTTATACAGCAAACCAAATAGTTACAAGTGAGCACACAGCCCAGTTTATAGAAACCGTATCTATTCCTCATCTAGTAAAACCAAGATTTAAATACACAAGATCCAGAAATAATCTTATTGCAGTTAAAACAAATAAGCAAACACAAAAAAGTTCTAAAATTTGGTCTTTTAAACATTAGATCACTTGCATCCAAAGCACTGATTGTAAATGAGAGATGATCACAGGGAATAATCTCTTAGCACTCTGTCTTACTGAAGCCTGGATTAAACCAGGTGATTATATGGGTCTAAATGAGTCAACACCGTCAGGATATGTTTATAAGCATGAGCCCAGTCAGACTGGTAGGGGGGGAGGTGTAGCAACCATTTATAGTGCCTCTCAATGTTAGTCAGAGATTAGGATTCAGTTTTAAATCATTCAAAGTGCTTGTTCTTGTTGTACTATCAGACATGCATAGAAAACCCCTACTATCTCTCGCTCTAGTCACCGTGTACAGACCCCCAGGGCCCTACATTGATTTTCTTCAAGAGTTTGCTTTCAGACCTCTTGATCAATTTTGATAAAGTGCTGCTTGTATGAGATTTTAATATTCATGTAGATGATGTAAACGATGCTCTAGGATTGTCATTTGTCAACTTATTAAATTGTTTTGGGTTTAAACAAAACGTCACCGGACCAACTCATCGTTTTAACCACACATTAGATTTAATAATATCCCACAGAGCAGACGTCACTGATATAGATTTTTTACCTCAGAGTGATGACATCACAGACCATTATCTCATACTGTACACACTACCGGTAGAGAACATTAGCCGTGTTTCACTACGCTATCGACTTGGTAGAACCATGGTTCCGACCACTCAATTTCTCACTAAACCCATAACTGCTAATGATCTTGATGAAATGTCTAACAACATAGACCTTATCCTCACTAGCACATTAGACACTGTTGCTCCCATCTGGTTAAAAAAGGTTAAAAAACAAGCACCTGCACCTTGGTATAATAGTCATACGCATGCCCTCAAGAGAACAGCCCATATTCTGTAGAGAAAATGGAGGAAAACAAAATTGGAGGTATTTAGAATTGCGTATAAAGACAGTATGCTCAGCTACAGACAGGCACTAAAAGCTGCTAGAGCTGAAACCTGAGCAAACACATAGAAAACAACAAAAACAATCCCAGGTTCCTTTTCAGTACAGTAGCTAAATTAACTACAAATCATTTATCTGAAAAATGTGTTCCATCATAGTTTAGTAGTAAGGACATTATGTATTTTTTCACTGAAAAAATGTATAGCATTAGAAAAACAATTGTGGCGGTCAAACCTCTGACAGCATCTCCTGACACAATCTTACCTGCAACTCCACAACTCCACTGTTTTACATGTATAGGACAGGAAGAGCTGTATAATGTTATTACCAAGGCTAAATCAACAACATGTCAGTTAGATCCCATTCCAACTAATCTATTGAATAAAGTGTTACATACAGCTGGTGAGTCTCTTCTCAAAATAATATTAACTCCTCACTATCTTAAGGTCATGTCCCTTAACCCCCTTAAGTTAGCAGTTATTCAGCCCCTCATTAAGAAAACTAATCTGGATCCAAACATGCTATCGAATTACAGACCCATTTCAAATCTCCCATTTATGTCTAAGATTTTAAAAAAGATTGTCGTTGCCCAGTTATGTTCCCACTTGCAAAAGAACAATATTTTTGAAGAGTTTCAGTCAGGTTTAGGCCCCATCATAGCACAGAAACTGCTCTAGTTAAAATCACTAATGACCTGGTTTTAGCTTCAGACCAAGGCTTCAGCTCGCTGTTAGTTTCACTAGATCTTAGTGCTGCATTCGACACTATAGACCATGATCTCTTCATAGATCGCTTACAAAATTATATTGGCATTCAGGGACAGGCATTAAGCTGGTTTAAATCCTACCTGTCCGATTGTTAACATTTTGTAGACTTAAATGGAGAGTTAGCCAGGTTAATGTTAGTAAATTATGGTGTGGCACAGGGTTCAGTTCTAGGACCCCTGCTTTATCACAATATACATGCTTCCCTTAGGAAATATTATTAGAAGAATTGAAATTAGCTTCCATTGTTATGCTGACGATACCCAGATATTTATCTCATCTAAACCAGGCAATACAGCTCAATTGCCTCGGATAACTGAGTGTGTTAAAAAAATAAGAGATTGGATGACCTATAACTTTCTACTATTAAATTCTGATAAGACGGAGATTTTGCTCATCGGCCCAGAAAACAGCATACAAAAGATCCGGCATCTCAACCTGCATTTAGATGGATGCCCTGTTACTACTAGTTCAACAGTAAAAGACCTGGAAGTTATTTTAGACAGCAACTTGTCTTTCAAAAATCATATTAACCAAGTTACAAAAACAGGCTTCTTTCACCTTAAAAATATTTCTAAGCTAAGAAATATGTTGTCTATATCTGATGCAGAGAAGCTCGCCCATGCGTTCATGACCTCCAGAATAGACTACTGTAATGCGTTACTAGGTGGATGTCCTGCATCATTAATAAACAAGCTTCAGTTAGTTCCGGATGCGGCAGCCAGAGTTCTTACAAGGTCAAGAAAATATAATCATATAACCCCAATCTTATCATCCCTGCACGGGCTACCTGTAAAGTTTCGAATCGACTACAAACTACTGCTTCTGACTTATAAAGCCCTAAATGATTTGGCTCCCATGTATCTATCCAGTCTTTTAACACGCTACAATCCGTCACTCTCCCTGAGATATCAAAACTCTGGACTTTTAGTAGTTCCTAGAATAGCAAAGTCCACTAAAGGCAGTAGACTATTCTCACAATTAGCTCCTAAACTCTGGAATAGTCTTCCTGACAGTGTTCGGGGCTCAGACACACTCACCCAGTTTAAGTGTAGATTAAAATTGTATCTTTTTAGCAAAGCCTACACATAACATACGTCTCACATTATAACCTTCCAGAACATCTGATCACATGCACGTGATCAACTTGTGCTGTAATATCATGAACAGCAGCTACTCTTATTTCTCTCCACTGCTTCTCTTTCTCTCCCTATTACGAGGCATCCTGAGGTTTGGCCAGCTCCAGTCCCGTCCCACCTCATGAAGATTATGGATCTTTGAAGAAGTAGATACCGAACTCACAAACATCCCGAACCATCTAGAGACATAATGCCAGTGGCAATTGCATCCCACTAGATGTGTGGAGTTGACATTGGACCTCCTGGTGTGTTTAAAGGCTCTGGCACAGAGAAGCTGTTGCTGGATCTGTGATGATCACAAATGTCTAGCTATTTAATGAGTTGCTTAGTAGCTCCTAGTTTTATAACCATAAAGACTGTATAAGACTGTAGAAAGATCATTACCTATAATCTTATACTCCAGGACTCATGTTAGTTCTCACTCTCCAGTGTTCTGTATTGTTGAAAGATTTATGATCAAACTCTTGATGTCACCCAAATGAGGATGGGTTCCCCTTTTGAGACTGGTTCCTCTCAAGGTGTCTTCCTCATTAAATCTAAAGGAGTTTTTCCTTGCCACAGTCGCCACGGCTGCTCATAAGGGATAAATACACACGTTCACCTTAACTGTTGATTTCTGTAAAGCTGCTTTGAGACAATGTCATCAAAAGCGCTATAGAAATAAACTTGACTTGACTGTGAATAATAACCTTATGAAGATCAAAACAGGTCTGACTGCCCCTATTGAGGAACCGCCACTGGAGAATGGATCATTAACTTAATATTATGCCAGTGTCATGTCTCATATTTACTGTCTACAAAGGCTTGACATTTACAGATTAAACAATCAAGTCTCAAATTTCAAAAAATTTAACCACATTAAGTTCTCCCTTCACCAGAGGTATCACAACTACTTTCTCATTTATGACAACTGAGGTCATTAGTCAGAGATACAGCAGTATATCACTGTTATTACTTTTACATAAAACATATCATCGTTCATTTGTAAGAAACATAGTCCAACAGTTTTCCCGGGGCATCTAATTCCAATTCATCCAGAAATAATGATATACAGCCATGTCCAAGAACCAGGGGCACCCAAAAATGTTACTTGATTGAAAGCTGTGGGCCGTAAATAAATGCTGCACTGCATCTACTAAAATTAAAAAGTTGATTGCTTTCATGAAATGTAAAAATAAATGCATAAATCAAAAACATGACTCTAATCTCCCTAATTAAAGCAGTTTCATATTAACAGTTTTATTTCAGTGAAACTTATAGTGCAATGAGAACCAGTTCAATTTATTGTATAAAAGAATTAACTGCGTAATGCAGCTATTCAGTGACCCCTCACAGGAGACATGAAGCTGATTCTTATTTTTAAACACTTTTATATAAATACTAGGTCCCCCATTTCCCCTTCTTCGCATTACATGGCACGATGAGCCAAATCAAAAGTCAGCACAGGCCAACTTTGGGCATCTCTGATGTGAACCCTGGACTCCCAGTACAGTCCATTCATTCAGTCCATCCACATGCCAGGGTTGTGTAAGCAAACAGCATGTGTAAGCAGCACCAAATTCACAGTTATACTGATTCAAACATTATTATACACATTACATGTTCAGAAAATACATTCATTATTTAATTGGCTTATAATAATGACTAATAATTAAAGTTGTTTTATGTGACCGCATTTTAGATTCTTTAGTCCCGCCCTCACACTCTAAAACCGCCTCGTGCGAAAACTAACCAATAGCGCGCCGCCCAAGTTCAGATCGACATTTGGAACAGCCAATGAAAACTGTCTGTAGTTACCTGGCGCTCAATGATACAAGCGACAAAACTTACTTCAGTAGTGTTAACTTCTTGAGACATCTTCCCAGCCAAACAGAAAGTCCAAAGACAATAAAAGTTGCTTTTTCATGCAAAAATGTTCCAGTCATAAAAATGCAAAAGGTGTCTTTTTCTGCATAGTCAGCGGACTTTTTTCACCAGCTACCGAGAGTATATCCTCGTGACCTCCCTGTAACTCACTTCCGACTCATTACGGTTTAGAGGTGGGGGCGTTTATGAGCGTCATGTCAGCGGTGCTTTGTCTGCGCAAGAGTCTGCGCATTTACTGGGTCATACTGTTAATTAAGATCATAAATAAAATGTTATAAATCACAATTAGGTTTTAGGAGTAGAAAACAAAATGATAATATGAAATGAAATCATGTAATTTATGTAGTAGTATATATGTACGTATGTATCTATAGCTGAACACAAATATATATGAAATAATAAATAAGAACATAGACAATAAGAAGTGAAATAATTCATTTATTAGTCTGTTAAACAAAAAGCACATTTGTTGGTACTGTAGGTAGATTCCATGTGATTTATTATTTAATTTCAGTACCACCAGCGTTGTGGTTGATCACACACCTCTCACCAGTGGCGGACAGTAAAGAAGTAAATGTAATTCGTTACTGTACTCAAGTACTGTATTGCCGTTTAGGGGGACTTTCACTTTCACTTTACTACATTTCTAAGTTAAATATCTTAATTTCAACGAAATACATTTAACGAAATCAATCGGTCATTTTTATTTATGAGTGAATAAAAACTGAACTGCTCAAGCGACCAATCAGAGTAGAGCGCGCGCTCCGTTTAAAACTTGTTTTGATTTAGGCGACATGGGATTCTTGCTGGGGGGCGGCACGTAAATAAAATAAAATAAAATATGCACGGTCAGTGAACGATGGATGAGAAAAAAAGGTCTAAACCCTCAGGAGCCCAATTCGGAAAAAAATTAAAGAATTAGGACGGAAACGTGCAATGAGGACAGAATAGGTTAATGCATTTAATAAAAAAGGCTTCTTCCTCGTCTTCCTTTAGCTGCTCCCATTAGGGGTCGCCACAGTAGATCATCCCTCTCCATACTACCCTGTCCTCTACATCTGCCTCTTTCAAATCAACCACCTGCGTGACTTCCTTTACCACATCCATAAATCATTTAATGAAATGTGCTAATAACTATATATAATATAGATTATGCTATGTTGCCTGCTAGGCTTGTAGCTGGTATAACATTAATATGCTGCTATCGATTATTTTAGTGATCGAGTATTCTAACAGTTATTTCATCGAGTAATCGGATAAGCACTTTTTCTTTATTAAAGAGCAAAACTAAATGAGAGAGAAAATAAGACAGGTCTCTTAAAACGAAGAAGTTTATTTGTTTTTCTTAAAAAAAAAAAAACATTTTATTGCTGAAATTGCATACAAGAGTATCGGGGAAAACCAAAACCATTTGTTGGATTTAATAGCCATATTACATCAAAATACAAATAAAATGCGTTTAAAAAGTCTCTCCACAGTGGCCGAATAGAGTAAAGAGGAAAACCATTAGATTAATGAAACTCATTTATTCTCAATCCTGTCCCTCAGTCACAGCGGTTTTCTTTCTGTTTTAGTTTGACATGATCACAAACTTTGGCGTTTTCTTTGGCCTGAATCTTCGCCCCGCGCTGTTTTCTCTTCCTTCCTCCACTTTTTCATCTCCACGGCATCTTCTGTGTTACCTGTCCAGAGTTTACTTTTACGATGGACACTGGCTTAATGGGTGCATTACCGCCACCTTCTGCTCTGGCGGCGAGTTTTATATTCTGTTGATCAGACCTGACTCTTTAATAAAGTCTTAGAAGGTTTTACTATTTATTCCTTGCCCATTATATTAATTTATTATCATTGACATTGGTTCATATTTTTTTTATTATTTTTTCAATCATTTTTCTTCCTTCTTGTTTCATCCTAACCACTAGACCACCAGGGACCCCTTGTTTGTACTTCCTACAATCAAGAAATAAATACGGTATGGTTTCTTCAACCTGACACTGTTCACATAACACATTTGAGTGTTTCTTTATTATTTTAAGTGTGCTGTTTAAATTTGGGTGTCCCAACATTATTCTGTTATAGATAGTCTCTTTTTTTCTTGATTTACCTAAACACTTAATATATTTAGTCCAGAGATTAGCGGGCGGTGTATCAGTAATAATGGTACGTGGGAAACACAGTGCTCTGTGTTTAGTTAAATGGATTAAACAAAGCAAATGTATTTGGCTCGATGAATTTGTGTAATCTAATTACTCAAGGAAGTATGTAGTTTATCATAATGTGTGTAGCTACAAAACATTTACAACCTAACTAGTCTAGTTGGATACTAGTTAAACAGCACTTATTTATTTGGGTACCTTTAATTCAGGTGCACTCATTAAGGTCTTGTGTGATTGTACTGAATAGGTTCTTCAGTAAGGGGAATCTCCAGTGCTAGATTTAATTTAAAAGACATTTAAGTATATAGATCTTGTATGTATCTTATGGCTACAATTAACCAAGGAATTTCTTTGTTCTTGGTTCTGGGATTTTAATAAATTGTGCACATTTAATTGTGCAATAATTTAAAGTGATATTTATACATAAAAGGAAGCTCTCGGAAATGTAGCCAAATTTGTGGACAGCTCTGAGAATATATTTTTTCTCATGCAGTGATAGTACCTAAAGCAGAGAGGAGCTTTTTAGAACTGAAAGAGGGAGACAATAGGTTATGACATGCTTTAACCAGGGCGGCATTTAAGCGAGAACCGCCATTGCCGCTCGGTGGTATCTGCTTATCAAGAACATACAGTTCAGTGTCAGTTCAACATCAAGTAGAACATTCTGAAAGAAATAAATGATGGAAGAATCTCCTGACTCCTAGTTATAATAAATCGTAGTATTTGGATATTTAAGTATATTTTGGATATTTAAGTATATTTAAAGGCAAATACTTTTGTATAAGTGTATCTTTACATTTACTCAAATAAATGCTTTGTGTACTTTGTCCACCTCTGCCTCTCACACAAACTCTTCCACTCTTCTGCAGTCTGGGAAAAGGTAGCAAAGCATTTGGACCCTCACATCAAGATTGTAACAGTTTCTGCAAGCCATTCGACTACTCATTTAAAAGGGACTGGACTGACTGACTGACACACACACACACACACACACACACACACACACACACACACACACACACACACACACACACACACACACACACATAAATTAATTACTAAAAGAACTCAGTAAGTGTTTGAACAAAATTGCTGTTTTGTAGAAATTGCTGCCAAAAATAATTTTATTTAAATGTAGAGTATTTATTGTTATATTGACTATTAATTTGCACTACACAAATCCTCTGTACTGGTCTGTGCTGCAGTGCCTCAGTGTCTACTCTCTGACTGTCCTATGTTTTTTAGTTTTTTTTTTTGCACATGCACTTTACCTAGTGTCATAGTCAGGTTTGTGTTATTTTGTGCGTTATGTAGCATATTGGTCCTGGAAAAACATTGTTTCGTTCCACAATGTACTGTACTGTATATGCTTGGAATGACAAATCCTACAACCTGTAAAAAAAAAATACAGTGTGTGTGTATATATATATA